>KI911111.1:1198038-1268103 GCA_000482085.2 Cladonia metacorallifera KoLRI002260
ATGGAGGGGGACAGGGGTTTGTGTTGAAGGATAGGGAGAGGGGGGGGAGTGGGTGTAAGAGTGAGAAGAGTGGGAGTGGGAGGGGGAGTTGGGGGGAGGGGAGTGTGGGCGCGGGGGCGGAGGGGGATAGTGTGGAGGGGTTGGCTGCGGGGATGGTTTGAGTCCTCTCCCCTTTCCCCCGGGGTTTTTTTTAGGATTGGGACTGGGATTGGAATTGGGCTAAGGGTGTTTGGGTATGGGATTTTGCATCGGAAAAGGTGCGTTTTTGGATGGAATCGATCGTTTGAGACGAGCTTCTTTTGTGGATATAGCTGGTTTACTTACTTTCCGCATACTATTATATTGAAAGATATATATGTGCATAGGAATGGAATTAGCGGTCGAGCTTGAGCTCTGAGAGAGAGAGGCACGTCGATGCGCTTAGTCCTGCTATGAAAGTCTTTCGAATATTTAGCTCGCTATCCTGACTAAATCCATATTCATCTCTCATGCGCTTTCCCCCCTCCCACCTGACCTATTTCGCCTACCTTACCTTACCTAACCTAATCACTCAGCCCTGCACCCAACCCACCTCCCTTCCCCACCAAAACAACCAAGCCTCTCTCTCCCCCAAAGCTCCAAAACCACTACTTCTATATTTATCCTTTCGCAGGAAGGACGGACGGAGAGCGGGGACAGCGATTGGCTCTCTTGTTTACGAGCACATGGTGGAACGAAGACGATGGGTCTTGCCGTACGAGATACCCTGTGTGTGGCGTTCGGAGCGAGGGGTGTTACATATGGTTATGGGTTATGCATACTGTGATAGCCGCTGCGCTTTTGCGCTTGTATGTTAGATGTGGGCACGCGGCTTGCTAGGGGGGTTCCAGGTGGTTCGAAGGGGAGTGGGATACTTTCAACTTTGTTCGAAACCATATTCATAGAAGCTATCCCGTCTCTGTAAGTAAAGCCATGGACTCTGTCGGGTGACGGCGAAAGAGACACTAGATCTGAGCCATATTGCTGCAGAACCTGTTGGGTCTTTCAGGCAAAGGCAAACATATTTCCCAGTTTAAGCCAACATGTCACAAATCCATGCTGAAAGTCTTGTGAATTGGCATCTTTCATGCTCTTATATTATATAGTAAATGTTATGATTATATGGTAGGTAGTCGTACATATATTTTCCTTATTTCCCATGACTATTAAGTAAGTTTCAACTTAGATGTCATGAAACATGCATGATCCATCCATTCATGCCCATCCATGTAAATGCGGTAGATCCCCCAAGCTCCTACGCTGCAACGCTGTATGCAGAATCGAATCATTTCATCGTACCAGTCGTCATTAACTTTTTGCAAATCCAGGTGTTCCCATCCTATCAATACCAAGGTGCTCCAAACCGTCTTGACCAACAAAAACTCCAAACGCATATCTTGGGCTCACTTTTTCCCCGCTCGGCGTCCCTATAAGCTTTGTTTGTAGATCAATCTTACTCCTAGGCTCTCGGAAAGCTGCATCGCTCAACAGCGGGCTTTGATAACAAAAGCTGAGAAGCTGGCCAACGGTGCTAATGTCGTGGGGTAACGCTCGCTGTCGTCCAGGCCATATGATCAAAAAGGAAAGCGCGTAAATGACCGAAAAGACGACCAGTGCGTAGTACCCTGGCATATCGGCTGCCATGCGAACGCTCTGCAATTCGACAACGTATTGGGCCGTGAAGACCCCTCCAGCCAAAATGGGTAGGCTAATCGAGAGAAGGCTGATGAAAGATATCCAAGCTACCTTATAGTGGCCATCTAAAGCAGCTGTGAGTGTGATACCGATAGGAAATCGAGATGGGTAGTCGAGTAGCAGGGATGTCTCTGCTGCGGATCCTCGAGGATCGGCAAGATTGGCGAAAGGCTGAAGAGCGCGGAAATACATATCAATAGGTTGCCAGACGAGGAAGCAAACAGTGCCGATAAATGTTGGCACAAAGCTGTACAAGAAATCGGCAGGCGAGAAGCCATCGGGTGTCGTAGGCGCGGGTAGCATTGGGTTGAAGCCAGTTTTCACGGCGTTGTTGACGAAGCTGACCACGACGAAAGCGATCATCAGGGTTATGGCAATGATAATCCAGGCCACCACGAAGCCATCTTTGAGGAACCATGGTAGCCACCGGTACCTGACCTCCGGATCATAGATCTCCCTTTGTAATGTGTTGAACGTGGATGACTTCATAGGCTGCTGGCTTTCCAGATCATAAGTCGACAGGTCGGTAACCGGTATGATCTTGCCACGTTCTAAAGAGTATCTCCTCACAGGAACATTCTCCTCCCCAACCCCATATAAAAGTTCGTTCGTATGCCTTGATGTCATCCAGTAGCCGAGTCTGAGATGCTTCAGTGGAAAATGTCTTAACGGGGAGTTCGCGACCTCAGAGCGCTCGAAGTCTGAGAGGAAATTCCCCCGGTGAAAGAGTGTCAGAATATCGGCGAGGGAGACAGGGTCCCATTTGAGTCCAGTTTTGCGAGATGCAAATCTGGCCAATAAAGATAATAATCCAATGGTCAGGAGTAGGTACAGAGCAAACAACGTCCATGCAATTGGTTGCACAGCCGTCCATCTCCAAATGCCTTCTGGAAGGTAGTACCGTGTTTGGAAAAGACAGCTCTGTAGAGGAATAGTAAAGAGCGCGAGCCAGGATGTTAAAGAACAAAGGCCCAGCAAGGGCTCTTGGTGTTTAAAGAAGGTTAGAGTAGGCAACAAAAAGTTGGCCGGAAATAGGGGAGAGTCATGTAGCACCCCGGAATTATTTGTAATCCTTTCGTGTGATAAGGTAATGAATGGGAAGACCCGGTATATTGCGCTCTGAATGATCAGTAGCCAGAGAATAATAAGGCTCGCAAGGATGGTTGGCAGATATTCGAAGACGAAGTAGCGGCCGGTTCCAACACCGTCGTATATCCACAGACCGCTGTGGGTTGTGGGCCATATAGCGCAGAAGAGAAGACCGGCGAGCATGAGAAGGCAACATAGTATTAAGGTTCCAAGAGGTAGAATTCGGAGGACACCAGGTACAAAGTTCAGCTCAGGATGTCTGAAGGTCCCAGTAGGCTCTGTGGGTAGCAGGATGCTTTCGGCAGCTATGGATACCGTTAGGTGCTGATCAAGTTCTATGGAGAGAAGTAGACTTACGAGGTGATTCCTGATGTCGTCTGTCATCTTGCTGATACTGCTTTCGCAGTTCTGGATTGTAGTAGCCCAAACCCTCGTCTGGGACAATCCGGTCCACTGGATATGATGCTTCGCTACCAATAGCAGGATCGCGAGGCCCCACCACTTCTTCATCTCTTGTCAATTGATCGATTGCGAATTGTATATAAGGTGTGTCATCCACGCCCGGTGTCGGTGGGCTTACTCCGTCCACTGGTCGTCGCACAATTGTTCCTTCTGATGCCGATGAGGAGGAGGATACCGGCTTCCGCTTGATCTTATGCCCTCCATCCTTTGTCCTTTTCGCGAGCTCTTCGTCGCCAGGATCCTTATGTTTGACCGGCTTGATGGTCGGTATGGTTGCCTCGGATTGTTTGGCTTCAGATTGTAGGGCATCATGACTTGCATCCGCCGATAACATGTGCATTGGGGGAGTTTCATACCGCCGAACGTTGTTTCGATCTTCATTACTGGATTCCTCAGATGCGAGAGAGTAATAGTCATCGGACGCTGTGACGGACTGCTTGGAATCGGAATGGACGAGTTGAGGTCTGCTTGTGTTGACATATCTGAGATTGGATTCACCCAAATTCATGTCGGTCATAATATTGTGGTGGAATGTAGATGAAGCTTTCAAATTGCATAGTACTAGAGTGTAGGAAGTTGTAGAGGTACATGATTGCTGATGTGGCTGTCAGTCAAGTGTGAGGCTGGCGATTGGTGAAGAGGCGGGAAACTTGATGGCAGGGCTGGGCAAAATTCACAGGGCTGAACTACTGGGTTGCCCCGCTGACCGTTGAAGGCTAGTTTTTGGCCAATGCGATAAAAGCCGCGTTAGCATTAGCGTTGCCGGCGGGGGCCGGCTTCAAGGCTTGGCAGACCTATTGCTCCACCAGATTCTGTATCATCAAAAACAAAACCCACCAATCAGCACCATGATTTCACCCCTGTTTGTGTTGTGCCAATTCTACACAGTAGATCTTTTGCCGTTGACCTTAGCCCGCCGTCAGCGGGCCCGCAGCTCGGCTAATGTACCTGATTTTTAATCCGGTAGGATAGAAAATACCACGGCGGCACAACCTGCATGATCATGCTTCCATGTGCTGCAGCGTGTTGACATCAGGGTGCCCTCCCTGCGTGAAGTAGGAGTGCCAAAGACCGCATATTACCTCTGCTAGGACCAAAAGTCTCGCCTTTCAGCTACGTTGCACCGGACCCCAAAGAGAGACCGTATTGGATGTCAGCCATCCTATCGTTTATCAAGAGCACCAGGGAAAAGGTGCTTACTCTCAGCTCCCATAGATCCCTAGAAGACCGAAGCCCGAGTTTCGTGCTGTTGTGAGTCAAGGTAAAGTGCAGACTATTGTTGCCGCACTCTAAATGCATGTAATGCTTACACCCTAAGAGATTATGCCGTCCATATGAATCCTCTTAGAAGACTACAGCAAATCGTTTAATATGGTCTCACTTCCTTCTCCTCCACACAGTCACTGACGGAGGTCCCTTGTCAGACACCGTGTCCATCTTCATTTGTTCTTAGAGCCCGTCTTTGAAAATACACACAATTCCTGACGGAGGTCCCTTGTCAGGCACGGCGTCGATTTTCATCCTTTCTGAGAGGGGAGTCTTGGACAACATAAAGAGTCATTAATATGATCTTACCTCCTTTGGCGGGACGAATCACAATACAGAAGCATCATTCCAGAGAGGAACATGGGGTCGTCAATGGGACCTTGCAGCTGGCACGTGTTTATTAATTCGCACGTGTCACCGCTACTGATTCGGCCTCGGATATCTTCGAGTGAAGCTACCAAATCCGCATATGTCAGCTTCGGTGAATATAACTAATCTCGGATTCGCCACACCACATTGATTCACATCAGCTGGCTAGATGGATTGCCTGCTTCACTCACACCGCCCCATCATGCACGCCGATGACTCTACCGCACGAAGAGGATGACCTCGAGGGCTGTGTTCCTCATTCACACAAGGCACCAATGTAAGCACATAAGGCAGCCTACTCTTATATAAAGAGGCATCAGAAGCCTCCAGTCTTCGATTCTCATTGCACATACCATCGACATGGCGCAAATTCTTCGTGGTACTTGCTTGGTCCTCCCTTTCCTCGCTTTGTCATTGGCAATTCCAACATCTCGTTCGACGCTTCCTCTTTGCGGTGACATACCTCAGCCTTGCTCCTGCCCAGCCGGTGCAACATTCGAGAATACTACCACGTACGCGACTATTGGCGCAAAAGCAAGTGATATTGGCTATGTAACGAATGACTGTATGGTTCATCGGTACCAGTATAACTCGCCATGCTGACTAGAAGACAAACAGTCTTCAATACCACTTGGTTCGACGTTGTTGTTATAAACACTACTGGTGTAGACAACGTGTACGGAGCTACTCGCACTTTCAGCATCGGCGACAATGCCACCCTTACCGAAAAGGTACGTTATGCTTTCCTCAACAGTCTCCCAAGGATCGCATTGACCATTACTAACGGTATTAGCTCATTGAGCGCGCAGTGTATGCGGACGGGTCGTTCATTCAACGCTATAGACAGAATCCAGGTCAGTTTCATGCCATAGCCCAGAGTTCCAAGAAATCTTGTCGGCATCATTCTGACGCTTCTTACATCGTTAGTGCCTGCTGAAGTTCAAAAACCGGCGGCCGAGGGCGGTGGTACTTTTGATGGGTATTGGGAGACTCTTACAGTAACGCAGACTTCAGTCGCAGACGAGTCCAATGTGGCCTATGGAGCCTATCGGTGTAACATTGGGGATCCTTTTGGTAAGTCCGCCAATGCTTGCACCTCGTCCCTGCTAATGTTGGTCCCTCCAGACACAGTGACATTCCACGTAGACTGCATCAATTATGCTATCTCCGCACTTACCAGTCAGGGTCTACTCACAGGTACTAATACTGCCCCGTATACGATTGGTGCTGGGTCATAGGATGCCTAATAGTAAGGAGATGCTAGAGGAAGGATTTGATTTCATATTAATCATTTTCGAGGACGATCAGGACATGTTATATTGCTCAATAGATAGATAGGTAGTCATTAGAATCACTTGAGAACGATCTAGCAACGCGTCGTTCATCCTTACCTCCTTATAGTAGGTATGTACGCTTAATTCAAGCGCTAACTTTAAACATCCTCAAAATTTCGAAAAGACTGCCCCACACCTCTACCTAGGTACAGACACACTACCATACCATTACATGCGTTCACCGCTACACTAATCACACTCGCTGCGAGTGTGATTAGGCAAGGCGTAGATGCACAATCGGGCAACGACGCTGCCAATCTGTATCCTTCCGCGCCGATGGCCAGCCAAAAACCCTGTCCAGATCCAATGTCTTTCTTGCGGGTAGATCCCATATTTCTCTCCGATCAGAATATCTGCCCCTGCATTGTGCACCATGCGATGACTCGAGGCGGCCCTGCATGCCGGCAGATGTACTCCGTACCCTTCAAAAACAACATTGCATGTTCCTTACTTCGCTAGGTTACCATTTCCACAGCTTTCCCTTGTCTATCGAGAGGATGTCAGCTCATTTCGCTTTCTCCAAGATTTCCAAGATTGAATATACTTGAGATGTCTAGCCAACAATCGACTCCGTACGTAACAACGGAGTATTTCCTGTTCTTGGCGCAATTGTCTTTCGCGAGAGTATGCAGCCACTCCGAAAATACGGACGTGTAACCCTGCGTGCGTTAACCTGCCTTTGCTAGGTGAATTTACCTCATGCACGTTGTCGATCTAGGCATGAGGCTTAAATGTACCTACTCTATTGCCATGCTTCCTCTCAATGAGATATCCACTCCAAGAAAAGGCTAAGCGAGGCCGTGACCATCTATAAGGAAGGCTCTAAAGCCTTCAAACAGCGGTCTGCTTGCTGCCCCCAGGATGGGTCCTTGGGAGTTTTTAGGATTAGGAAAGGCTTCGGGCCGGCCGTAAATTGTGTTATACCACTTGACATGAAACGTAATGAGGGGCAACGGGTTTGTTTATAGGTACGGACGCTGATTCTCTAGAGCATCACTTTTCAATCCAGGGACATTCACAAGTCTACATCACTGCAGTCATTCGCAAGTCTATGTCATTTCAGACCCAACTTCGAGGTTAATTCACTATGAAGGCCCCCATCAGTGTACTTTTCAGTATCTATTTTGGGGAGATCGTTTTGGGCAATATACCCGTCAATTATAAAGTCACACTCTCATGCGATCACTCTTCCCCTAACTTTACAGGATGTCTGCGAGGTATGAAATGCGCCGACGACGGAAGGTAGGCCATCAGATCATCTCTATGCCATTCATGATGTGTGGTCCTAACATCAGGCAGCTGTGTCAAACCTGCGATCCAAACATATCCGCAAAGCTTCGAAATTGATGCTCTCTACGATCCCGTGTCTCGGTCCCTTGACAATCTCATATCTCGGGCATACTCTCCGGATGGGAAGTGCGGACCAAAAAACGACGGTCTAACTTGCGATCCCAACAGCACAGCCTACAACGGGACATGCTGTTCCCAGTATGGCTGGTGTGGTGATACAGTTGACTACTGTGGTGCTGGCTGCATATCTGGGTGTTCTTCTGCTGCCGGTACACCTTCCTCGTCCTCTTCATCACCTAAGCCCACAGCCACGGCCTCAGTGACACAGGAGCCAGTCTTAGGGAAGCCTTCAACAGCGCCTAGTACTGGCCCCATCACCAACAATGGCACGTGTGGTGCAGGAAATGGAAATACTGTGTGTGGAGACTGGCCTAATGGTGCTTGTTGTTCCTTATACGGGGTAGGCAATTAATTTGGCTCCAAGTAACTTCAATTGACAATACACAGTTTTGTGGGAACGATACTGCGCATTGCGGCAGTGGCTGTCAAAGTGGACCGTGTTTGAACGCCCCCGAAATTCCTGCTCCAGGTCCCTCGCCTGCTCCAGCTGCTGCAAAACCTGGGTCCTTCAAGGTTGTTGGTCAATCTGGTGTACCGGCAATGCACGCCGGTCTAATGCCCAATGGACGAGTCATCTTTCTAGACAAGGTCGAAAACTACACACAGATCAAGTTGTCTGACGGACAATACGCCTATTCTGCAGAATACGACCCAGCGACGAACACAGTCATTGGTCTTCAATATAAGGTATGCTCTTTTTGATCACGTCCAGGACGTTGCTAATCCGTTTCTAGACCAATGCTTTCTGTTCCGGCGGTGCGTTCCTGGCTGACGGCCGGTGGGTCTCACTTGGTGGAAATGCACCCCTGCTGGACATTGATCCTACAGTTAGAGACGGTTTTACCGGTATTCGCTATCTTAGCCGTTCTTCTACCGACACTTCATTGGATGGAAGTAATTGGAGCGAGCCAGGTAATGAATTGTCGACCGCACGATGGTATGCCACTGCCCAAACCATGCCTGATGGCACCATCTTTGTTGCTTCCGGAAGCCTCAATGGACTTGATCCCACAGTCCCGGCAAACAACAATCCAACTTACGAGATACTCAACGCAAATGGTATTTCAAGTGGTGTCAGCATCCCTCTAGCAATTCTGGAGACCAATCAGCCATACTATATGTATCCATTCGTCCACCTACTCAGTGACGGGAACCTCTTCATCTTCGTTTCAAAATCGGCGGAAACTTTCGATGTGGCGGGCAACCAGACTGTCACAAAGTTGCCAGACCTGCCAGGTGACTTCCGTACCTACCCTAATACGGGCGGCAGTGTGCTCCTACCCCTATCAAGCAGTAACGACTGGGCCCCCGAGATCGTAATATGCGGTGGAGGAGCTTATCAAGACATCACGGGTCCGACAGAGCCGAGTTGCGGTAGCATACAGCCTCTAGCTGACGATCCGACATGGGCAATGGAATCAATGCCCGAAGGTCGTGGCATGGTAGAGGGCACTCTCCTCCCTGATGGCACCGTCATCTGGGTCAATGGCTGCAATCAGGGTGCTCAAGGCTTTGGACTAGCTACTGCTCCCACTCTCGAGGCTTTGATCTATGATCCGACCAGACCTCCAGGACAACGTTTCTCGACTGGCAGTAGTTCGACGATCGCAAGACTCTACCACTCTTGTGCTCTTCTGTTATTGGATGGTACTCTCATGGTCTGCGGGTCCAATCCCGTACAGCAGCCACTGCTCACTCCCGTCCCGAACCAAATTCCCTCTGAGGACTACGTTACCGAGTTCAGAGTGGAAATCTACACTCCGCCTTATCTTCAGGGCAACCCTGAGCGTCCGGAGAATGTAGTTCTCTCTTCGCTTTCCCTTACTGCAAATGGAAGCAAATTCACAGTAACGTTCACTGCTCCTCCTGACAATACAGTCTGCGCTGTGGTATTGTATCATGGGGGATATGTTACTCATAGTCTACACATGAGCCACCGTATGCTATTCCTTGACAACACTGGCTATGTGTCTGGCGCAACCTCGCAAAAACTAACAGTTATCATGCCTCCAAATAATAATGTCGCGCAGCCTGGACCATATGTGGTTTACGTGACTTGTGGTGATGTGCCAGCGATTGGCCAATTTGTGATGGTTTCATGAAGAAGTTTCTTAATGAAGACGAGGACTTCCCCGAGCCTCGGGGTTTATTTGAATCTTGCATTGAACTAGGGCAATCTGTATAATGCTGGCATTCTGGTGGCATTCTGGTGGCGCTCTTAAATCTGCATTCATTGTGGTGGCTGACATGGAAGTCGCATTGGAAGTGAAGCTTAATGACTCGAAGATCGGCGTATTTCCCCATGGAGATACTGTATGTATCATGCACGTAGACGTTGATAGTTACTTTACCAATATCGAAGTTGCCGCACCCGAGTATATGGTACCGTTCTGAATATGTTCGTTGTAACGTAGTCCCGAGTTCTGGACCGGATTGAAGTGCTAATACCTTGGGGGCGGGAGTCGCTATGATCTCACCACACTTGTGAATGCCGAAGGTATGACCGGCGTGGGAACCCAATCGGGAGTTAATAGGAGCGTCCTGACCTCCAGCCTTTCCTCTCTATCCTGTCAGACACACTACTGCCTTGTTGGTCACGGCAGCCTCGCTAGCCTCAGCACCGCGATCAACACTCGCCTCAATGTTCTCGCTTCACGGACAGACAGCGCTCGTCACAGGTGGCACACGTGGCATTGGGCGTGCAATGACACTGGCCCTCGCCGAAGCGGGAGCAAACATTATCCTTGTTCAGGTGAATAATCGTCTTGGTAACAATCCCTTGGAAATCAGGTTCTAAGCGAGGGTACAGCGAGACAGGGCCGACATCACCACTAAGACTGCTGTGGAGGACCTTGGTCGAGATGTTTGGATCTATGAAGCAGAACTCTCAGTATCGGCATCGGTTGCGGCTCTAATTCCTAGTGTACTTGAAGATGGTCACAAAATAGATATCCTACTCAATTGTGCTGGCATCCAGAAAAGGCACCCAAGTCACCAATTCCCCAGCGATGACTGGAATGAGGTTTGTATGTCCGCTGTCTAGCACCTGCACCGGAGCATACTTACTCTCTTAGATTCTACAAGTCAATCTAACTACAGTCTTTACGCTCTGTCGGGATGTTGGAGCTCACATGCTCAAGCACAGACCCGGTCCTGGTGGTAGAAGAGGAGCAATCATCAATGTGGCATCGCTGCTATCTTTCCAAGGAGGCATTACAGTGCCCGCTTATGCTGCATCCAAAGGAGGAGTGGCACAGCTGACCAAGGCTCTGTCGAATGAATGGGCAGGCAAAGGAATATGCGTAAACGCTATTGCGCCGGGGTATATTGCTACCGAGATGAACTCGGCTTTGATACATGATGACGATCGGGCAAAGAGTATTTTAGGCAGAATCCCTGCGGGTAGGTGGGGTCTTCCTGACGATTTTAAAGGCCCGGTTGTGTTCCTGGCGTCCGAGGCATCGCGATATGTCACGGGAGAAATATTGATGGTCGATGGGGGTTGAATGGGACGATAGGCTGGGATAGGAAGGCCTAGAGCAGCTCTAGTGGACTTGAAGGAGGCACCAGACAGTTTGGTGTATGCTTAGGGGCTGTCAGAAGTCGTACTATAGTGCTGTTGTTACGCATTTCGCCCGTCTCACCATGCTGCTTTGGGTCGATCATTCTCAAAGCCATCTCGTAAACAGAACAGTATCAGAGTTAAGGGAATACAAGGCGCAGGCAAGGTTTGGTAATGGGACACTTAGGACTCGACTACCCCCCATCCTAATCTCGGATGGGGAAGCGGGAAAGGAAAGGATGCTGGCCCAGCGTTGAGGGTGGCCAACGTACACCGTAGAAGTGACAGGCTCACTGGGTACTGGGGCGCGATAGCTTGCAACTGTCAAGGGTGTTGTCGCCTCACCAATTGGTGATTAAGTCTAGATCGTGGGTGCCGAAGTCTTTGATAACTACCTAATCTCCCCAATCAGGGTGCGCTTCCGAGCACACCTACCCACTCTCCCTACGCCAACCAGGTCATCGTTCAATTGAAGACGGCCTCTTTCACCGGAGTCACATTACACCCCACGGCCTCCTTCTAGCCTCTTCCCACTGTGTTCTAGCAGTATGCAGGCTCTCAAGCCGTTGGAGTCATGCATCCTAACGCCGTCTGCGCCGAAAGGCCCCAAACCTGCGTGCCCTGCGCGCGTTCAAGTTCCCACCAGCCAAAAAAGATTCTCGATTCCCAGCCCTGGGAATTTTCGTCCTTGATGTAGGCCGACAATCGCTCAATCGCTCGCACCTAGTCTGGACGATCCCTACTAAAGTATATGCAGATATGGATGGAAAAGAGATACACCAGCGCTTCACCACCAAGGACTTCTTGCAACAGAAAAAATACACCAACTTCTTTATACTTTCCATTAATGCCCCAATCCCTTTTCCGCTGCCGCTGCATTCAACATGTCGCCAGACGAAGGCGTGAAGCCAATCGTTCTGCTACTTGGAGAGGTTGTCTTGGCCCACGCTGAATGGAATGCCTTGAGTGAGATAGCAGAATTGCGCGTATGATCAACTTTTGCCCCGGAAGACCTACCGTGCTGACCTTCGTTGAAATGAGCAGCAAGTCAATCGCGGCACCAGAGAGCAATTTCTGAACGATTGCAGAGCTGGCGTCTATGACGGGGTATTGGTGATTTCGAGAACCTACGACTCAACTCAGGTAAGTTGCTACAATATACATTACCCCTCACATGTGCTGCAGGGTCAAGAAACTCAAGAATTGCTTTTTCCTTACAGATTACGGGACGCTTCGACAAAGAATTGGTCGACGTCCTCCCCTCCAGTCTCAAATTCGTCTCTCACAACGGCGCAGGCTATGACTCCATAGATGCCCATGCTTGTGCTGCACGTGGCATCTCCGTCTCCAACACTCCCGGAGCTGTTGACGCTTGTAGCGCCGATACGGCTATATTTCTCATTCTCGGTGCCCTCCGTCGCATACACATACCCTACACCGCTCTTCGCGCCGGCAAATGGCGAGGTAACATGGGCCTGACGCACGAACCTGAAGGCAAAATGCTAGGAATATTGGGAATGGGTGGCATTGGTACGGCCGTGGCGCGGCGCGCAGTACCGTTTGGCCTCCGAGTTCAATATCATAACCGCTCGTGTGTCCCTGAGCAGCAAAACATTACCGGCGCAAAATACGTCAGCTTCGAAGAACTCTTCCAAACAAGCGATATCATATCAGTGCACCTGCCGCTTAATGCTAGCACCAGAGGACTGGTGTCCTATAAAGAATTTGCCATGATGAAGACGGGCGTGGTTCTCGTCAATACAGCCCGTGGCCCTATCGTCAATGAAGATGCTCTTGTGCAAGCTTTGGAAGAGGGAAAAGTGTGGGGCGCGGGATTGGATGTTCACGAGCGCGAACCGGACATCCACCCGGGGCTCATCAACAATGAGAATTGTGTGCTTTTGCCTCACGTAGGAACGGCGACAGTGGAAACGCAAAGGAAGATGGAGGTGTTAGTGGTGGAGAATGTTAGGAGTGCGCTTGAGAGGGGATGCTTGCTTACGCCGGTTGCAGAGACGAGGAAAATGATGGCCAATGGGTTCACGCAAGTACAAGAATGTCATGAATGCAATAATCGCTAGGTGCCTAGGAGTATAGATGGAAGGGGATAGAGTGTTTTTGATATTGAGATGCAAGACTATGGGATAGAGGTAGAGGTAGAAGAATTAGAAGGAGGGGGAGTCCAGGTAGACCAAAAGCGTGTATGTATGTACACATACGGTCGATAACCCTTAGATGCAACAACGTTTCGCTCTCGCCTCGAAAGAGTTCTGTCATTCCTGGGTGCTTTTCTTTCGTGGACGCTCAAGCAGCGATCGATATGTTTGCTCATCTTCCTTACAGCTAACAACGAAGGGAGTCCAAATCTCTCAGACGGATCGAGCCGCATTTGCTGTACGAGAGACTAGATAATTACCGAAGAAGGAAAGGGCGACCCTCATACTTGATATTATGGTGTATGATATCCTCCAATCGGTTACACAACTTTCATTCAAGCCGAGTCTCGATGGAATGGCTGATGGCTGCGAGATGGACCCTTCCAGACCACAGTCTACATCATTGTACTCATCGCACGCACCTAGTCAAGGCACAGGAGATGGTGGCTTTGCGGCGTCAAGCCTTGCGAGATCATGGACAAGATCCACTCCCGTTCCCAGGCCCAAAACGGAAGTGAGGCAATTGCATCAAAACGCTCCGGGCACATTTCTCCACCAAGCAGCAGAATCCATCGCGCCTTCACATCAGACCACAATCATACCACTACACACTACACCGTATCTGTCGAGAAGACACGTACCTACGCATCGGAATGTAGGAGGCCTTATCAAGGTTCAAGGCTCTTCGATTCCAGCATTCGGGACGTTCGGACTTCCCAAATCAGATTTGTATACTAGTACGCAGAGCTCCCGGAATCGGAAACCAGTCGCGTTGAATGACATATGCACCTAGCTCTGACGAACGGGCACCGAAAGCCGATTGCCTTTGCGCTATGGCCATCTCTTCCCATCTTCCTATCTTCCCCGTCGCAGCTTGGACATCAGCTCATCTCACGGGACACGCCTTCTGAATCCCGCCTCTCCTACTTCCTTTTCGCTTCCCCAAGGACTATCTGTGACCTGGAGATAGAGAATCAGTACATCGAGTTGGGGGCAAAAGCAAAGCCTCTCTACTTCTCCACACACACACACACAAACCCAGAGATTATCAGAACCTTTTACTCGGACATCTACACCACCATTTCCTACAACTCCCTCACCCAACTTCCCCCGACTCCAAAACCCAACATCGATCGATAGCATCATCCAACGCCTCCCGCGTCCGAGCACATCCGTTCCCCTCGGCCCCCAAAAAACCAGAACTCAACCGCTCCTCTTCTCCTACCCCATCCTCGCTCCTGAAAATCACAATCCTGGAGAAAGGACCACCCTCTCTCTGCCTCAGCATATCCTCCAACCTCCCCTACTAGCCTAACCCCCACGCCAAACGACCTAAGTCCCCAGCAGCAATACATTTCCGCGAAATAGCAATACCATGGCCTAACAGCAACATCAGCACGAAATAGAATACTCTGGCGCCGGAGCAGATGGAAATCAGACGAGCCCACGTAGGAAGCTACAAAAACTCTTAGCGAGACGGGGGGAATTTGTACCTCCGATTTCTATCGGGCTCAGTGGGGAAGGAAGCATGGAGGATTAGATAGAGTGTACGCAAAGCAAGAATAGACTGATATTCGATACATCGACGCTTTATGAGGACGCAGGTCTTCTACTTCCTAGGTGATAGGATAATGAGCGCTCTGTTCTGAGATCGATAATGACGGATTTGTGAGCTGATGGTATATATGAACGACAGACGAGGAAGTAATTTTCTATGACTGGTCTGGGATCGATAGCGACGGATTTGTGAGGTGATGGTATATATGGACGACAGACAAGGAAGGCATTTTACAGGCTGGTGATCTGAAGCAATTAAAGTACATTGTTCGAGCTGTCTGTCTGAGCCTACCTAGTGGAGTGGAGGAATTCCAGTGGAAGAGAGATGAATGGGTGGAGGTGTATCTATGTGTATCTGTTTGGGTAGGGATAGTGGACCCAGCTGAATTGGGCGTCTTCTGGAGGAGTGAATGCGATCTTGGGTTCTTTATTTTGGCCAGGGGAAAATGGAGCGGTTGGGAAGCGGCGTACATACACACACCTTTGTGTCGAGAAGAGAGAAGAGAGAAGATGCTATATAAACCACACATTACATCTAGGTTGGAGAATCCATTTGAGATTATGTATGTATGTGCGTCGAGGAGAGGAGATAAAATGCTATGTAGAATGCCCATCACATCTAGGATGGAGAACGTATTCAAGACTTATATATGTATGTACGTGGATTATTGAACGTAACAGCCAGACCAAAGCGAATGACTGCAATCTGGTTCGTTTATACACGCTGAAACCGAAATCCGTCGCCATATTTGTCACTGTCCTGCCGTTGCTCAAGACACATGAGCCGGTCGACATATATACATTCTTCATTTCGTTTTGCAAGCGCCAGAGATCGTCTTCAGAAGCAAGTCCGTACTGCGGATCCATATATGGACCGCCTTTCTGAACTATATGATTTTGTAGGCATGGATATGGCACGGAAGTTCTTGCAGATGGGTATGACAAGGGCGAAGAGGTATGCGAACCGCAAAGGTGGTAGATTATCATTAATTATTTTGTGAGATAAGATATGTAATTAGGTAGCAATATACATGGGTATCTATCAATCAGCGCATCCGCATCAATGGAAACTAGAACTGTACTAGAGTAGAAATTACGAATTCGAAAAGCCTCGAGGTCCTATCCAGCTATGTTAAATTAGTGAGGTCCAGTCCTTCGAGCTTTTGGTTTTGGGAGAATTCCTAGAGTGAAAGAAGACGGGTTGGATGTCAGTCTATTTTCATTCTCATTCGAGCAGGAGTAGGTTAGAACGAGCTTGGAGGGGGGAAGAGTGATGGATGGGATGGGTAAGTAGGGGGTGGGTGTGTCTTGTTCTTACAATAAGCAACCATGCCTGGGCCATTTGACATTTTTATAGGTCCTGACGTGAATTCGATATAGACTGTGAGGGAGGAGGTTGCGAGGGAGGCGCCTGTGAGGGAGAAAGTGGTGAGGGAGGAGGATGAGGTTGTGGAATGTTATTGTTTTTGGTTTTTGTCTGGACCGTTTGGGGTGAATGTGTGATTAGAAATTCCAGAAAGCCTCGAGGTCCCATGCAGCGATGTTGGTGAGGTCTAGGCCATCGAGGTTTTGGTTGAAATCCTAGAAGAGAAAGGGGATTGTATGTTAGTTGTTATTGTTATTAGAGGAGATCATATGTCCTTGGAGATGGGTAAGATATGTATGGGTTATGCCTTACATCAAGCAACCCTGGGCCATCCATTGGCATAGGTTGTTGCGAATTTGGTAGCGATTGCGACGCAGGTTGTGAGGGAGGAAGGGGTTGCAGAACGCCATTTCCGTTCGGAATACCGTTGGGGGCTTGGACTGGCTGGAAACCGGATTGTCAGCTCGTGGTGGTAGGAAGTAGGAAGGATAGATACCATGTTAGGCAAGCTGGCCAGTGTGGCTGCCGCCGAGTAATTATCTTGTGTTGCCAGCACTCTTTGAATCATTGCAGTGACTCTGTCCGCAGATCTCATTTGCTCGTTTCGTGATTGTTCGGGTGATGGTGGTCGTTTTATTAGACCGATGATGGCACAGACGCAGTAGTATTCTTGTAAGCCGACGCCTAGACGCATGATTTTTTCTTCGAGCATTGCGAGGGCTTTTTCGAGGTATTGAATCGGGTCACCGCTTAATTGGACGATTGAGCTTCGAGATGGTAGGCCTCGACCTGTGATTCTAGAGTTTAGCGATGAATGCCGGGAGAGATTCGAATTGGCTGTTTACCTGGCTTTACACCGGACATGGAAACATTGTAGCAGATACTTAGTGCAGCGTTGAGGGCGTCATTTCTGAATAAGCATAGAAAGCTGTTTCTGTTGCTCAGGAGTTGGTCATGTAGGTCAATGATGGTCATAGCGCTTCTGAGATGGACGATAGCAGAATAGTCGTATCTAGAGCCCCAAGGTTCGTCTCGTGCATAAGGTGCATGTAAGAAAACGAGGAGTTGCTGGAGCTGTAGTTGCAAGAGGATGCGTGCAACTTGACTTTCCAGGTCATGCCAGTGTGGAATATCGTCTAGACACTGCATGATCTTTTTGTCGTATAGGAGGACGTCCTCGTAGGGCATGTGCGACTTCGGCCCGTTCACTAATGAAACAACTTCAAGCCGTAAAGCCCAACTCGAACGGGACAGATGCTGGTACGAAGATCTGGTGAACTGCGACAACGGACTAGGACTGGGGAGTTGCTCGGATGATGGGTCCATGTCTTCATCGTCAATGTTATTGGGTGCACCGCAATCCTCAACAAGGTCTCTGGTCATTGCCGGCATCCCCCTGTCGATTGCGGCTTGCAGTTCTAGCTCGGCGACCGTTGTCCAGATGCGCCTTCGCATCTCCTGATCGAAGACGGAAACCCTTTTGAAGGATGGGGTCCCATGTCGAAGGTTAACAATATGCGCATCTCGGTGGAGTCCAGCGGACATTGCTAGTCTGGCGAGAGTACCTGCAGAAGTCCAAGTTCGTTTACGTTTAACAGAATTCATCTGTTTCGCTATATACGAAAGACAATTGAGTTGGAAAATAATGAGCGTGGTATGCTTTTGGCTTTGAGATCTTAGCCACGCATCACAATTTCGAATCCACATAATGGCTGTCTCGCGGTCAACAGAGCTATCGCCTCGGAACATGGTTGGGCCTTTCTTTGCAATGCAATTGCCGGTGGCAAGAATCAGTAGAAGCAACGCCACAAAGGCCGGCCTTACCTCCCGGTGTGCATTCCAAAAGTCGGAATATTCTGCCCAAAAAGTTGGCAGGTGTAGGATTCGATAAGTAGTCTCAAAATTATTGATATAAATCTCTACAAGCTGGTCTGCGACCTTTCGAGAGGGAAGTAACGTAGCCAGAGTCTGATCGTTGGGAGGGATTGTATCGTCCTGTCCAGCGCCCTTAATCTTCGCGCCGTTCAGTTCCGTTTGGACGTGTGCTAAACTTGGGTGGTGCACAATCATGTCCTTCATAAACACTCGGAGCTCAGGAAGCTACTGTTGTCAATAACAAGATGATTCAATATGTATAGGAGATCATACATGGGATAGGTAGCTCATGTGGTAACTAGCACCATAAAACTGAGTTTTGAAGCCCTTGCCTCTGAAAATCATGGACTCTTTTTCTGCAGCCTCTCTTTGGTCTAATGGTGGATTGAGCTCAGTTTCGGTCAGCTCTGGACTTCTGGTAGACCTTGGCCAGTGAGATCGACCGCTTCCATTGGTTATTCTTTCCAGTCCAATGATTCTGTTCTCAAGCTGTCGGATACGCTCCTCTTGCGCGGAAAGCCTTGCAGTAGCACCATCTGGTTGTCGTCTTGGGATAATCTCGTCCCCATCATCACCTGCAAAACTGCGGGCAACCGATGGGAGCCGGGGTATAGCTCTTGGTAAACCTCCAGATACAGAAAAGTCACGTGCACCTCGGTTCCTCTCCCCAGAAGACTGGTTCAGCGTGTCGACGGCCTCCGTGTCGTATGTACAATTCTCAGGACGACCGCCTTTCTGACATCGACTACATGATGGATAGCTACGATCACATTTCAACTTCCTGCGGCGACAAGCAAGACATGAGAATGCTATCCGTCGTCTCTTGGAACCGGGCGTTTCGTCATGGGGAGACCGTTCTTCCCTGGCAGTACCATTGCTCGACATTGATCGGACTGAGATTAATTAATTGGCCATCGGCGCCTACGTCGAAGCATTCGAATGAAATTATATGTGTGCAGGGGCACAATGAACAGAGGCAGGGTTCCAGCGCCGAATGTTACGCGTAATGAACTTTAAAACAGATCTGATAGGCTAGTTGCAGTAGCGCCCTCGAGTGCTCATGGTCCTCCGAAGCTGTCCATACATTTAAACAGATACATGTACATGGTTTCTTATAGGTCTTTTATATAACTTGGGTTTCCACAGTCCCAATGGGTCGCTCCACGATCTCCATGACACCCCTGACGACGCTTTCTCTCGCCTCCTCACTAGCTATATGATCACCCGCCAAATACCCCATCCACACGAGCCTACTGATCCTTTCGTCTTTCAACCCACCGAGCAAAGCCATTTTCTCTCCCTTTATACTTGCAATTGCCAGATCCGGTCCAGCTGAAGAAGGAGCCTCTTCTTCAACCCATGCTCTTAATGCGCCATTACCGCCCCTACCCAACAGCAGAACCTTTCCTTTAGTCACAGAGCCCCGTCCCCCAAGCATGCTCTTGAACTCGCCCACTGCCGCTTTGAAATCATCTCCCTCGAACTCTTTGCCCTTGGCCCTCAGGTCTATACCTCTCAACCAGCCATCCCTCAGATGTGAGAAATTGGTGTTTCTTGTGGGCACGATCCTCACAGCACTCCTCACTCCTCCCTCTTTTAGTACCTCTTCCCACACTTCGGTACTTCCTTTACCGTCGAGCAATGTTTTCTGCAATTGCTCTTTCTCTCCCTGAACCAGGGTGCTTGCACCACTACCCACCGCTGCCTTTATTAGCTCCTCTTGTAGTTTGCCCATGTCTGCTTTCGCAACGTATAGCCCCACGACGTAGACTTGAATCCTGAACAGAGATACTTTCCGTGTTCCCAGCCCGAGCAGTTGATACTCGTCTTCGTCCTGGGCTGCACCCATGCCAGCAGGTAATGCAGCAGATCTTCCTTCGTCTCGCCCACCAGACTTTGGCAGCCATATTGTGCGTGGAAAGTATGGTATTGTAGATGTGCCTGTAGCGACTTCTTCCACGTTATCGCCATTGTCTTTTCCTGTAATTTCAACCTTGACACCGCTCGTCAAGGGAGGCCTGCCCGTACTAGGAGAGGCATCGAGTCGCTTAGGTTCGCGGGTAGTAACCGCCCAGGTAGCTGCCACTGCTGTGAGCCCACACAGTATTGCTACCTTGTAGTTGGGCTTATTGCGAGGCGAAGAATTAGGCGGCGAAGTGGAGTAAGCATGAGGTCGTTGGGAGTATTTGGGAGATATGAAAGGTGTTCGAGGAACATCATGAAGACATATATTGGCTCTAGGACGCAAATAACGCAACGATCCAGAGGTGAAGCGTGGAATCTTAGCAGCCATGTCGACGGGTCCGACAGGAAAATACCGTGCCCGGTAATGATGGATAGAAGCCTCCCTGTAACATTTCAATGTCGAATGCCAAGACTTGAGAGCGGAATCATACCGAATCCTATTATTTCACTTCAGGATCATAGAAGCTGGATTGATATCTTGTGAAAGTATATCCCTGCTCATATGTCTCTCCCATCCGGCATGGGCTTGATGGACTTGTTCTTACGGCTTGAAATCCTGGCTTGCTCGTTAACATAGCCGAACAGGAGGACCAAGGATACTCTCAAACTGTCTCGGCCCGTTCAGCTCTTTGGCTGTCTGGCCTCTCGCTACTCTCTGATGCATGACCCATACAATCTCCATCCACAGCATCGTTTCCTTTGCCAAGCAGATCCAACAGAAAAGCGGAAAGCACCAGGCCGCAGCTCATTAATGACTAATTACAGAGCTACTAGACCTCCGGGTGATGCGCTGCATCTGACAGGAGAGCCGGGATGTAACTTGTAATCATGGAATGGAATATAAATGAAGCTCCCAGTAATTGCAGCGGCAATGTATAACTTTAGAGTGACAAAGGGACACTCGTGCTCAAAGGAAAGATGAATTACTGCACGAATTTCGTGTACAACTAACAAGCTGTAACACATAATGTCTTTGGTTTACCGACCGTGCATACCCACATATGCACACGGTACTAATGATGACCAAATATTAAATGCTTCTCAGATACACTTGTTCGATCGGAAGTTTCGAGAAATCTACTCCCCTCAACTCGTCACAGAGAAAGTGTGTGACTCTGCTGGCTCGATTTCTGGCGTATATTCTCACCCAGGACACTGAAGCGTACGTACCCGTCCAGTCATATACCAAAGCCCACAATGCCAAAGGATCTTCATGACAAGCTTGTTTGCCATTTTCAGCATCAGCAAATTCGGATACGAAGTCTGTAATGCCAGGCCAACATAGCAGCAATATAGATGGCAACAAACGTTAGATGAGTCGGACAACGCCCGAGCATATTAGCCATATCACCAAGTAAAGTTGCTGCAGTACTGGAGACAACTATAGTAAGCTTGATCGAAACATGAAAACCGTTAGCCATGATGTGATAGCAGTGTATAGATGAAGCTGCTTAAGCGCAAGAGCATAGCTGCAAGCGCAGTCACAATAATGATGAGGCGCTCTTGCATTTCAGTAATTGTTGAATAGAGCCCTGCAGTGTCACTGTATTTGAGGCTGGACTCATCATTCTCGCAGGTTCTAGGCCATGATTCATCCCTCGCTGGAGTCTGTATTAAGTCGAATACACCATGCGAATGTTGTTAAAAGATTTCACTGTTAGAAGGCTGTCAATTCAGAGTGTAGGCCCGCGCGGCCCCCAGCGAGGTTGAGCGGTTCCTGATCAATTGCGGACGACCCATAGATGGCACATATGAGAACACCAGTTACACTCTCTGTAACTTGAGGTCGATGTCAAGAGTAACTAGGACCACACAAATTTCCATGAACTTGGGGCACTTACAATTGCTCGAGAATGGCCCATAGGCACTTGCAACACAATTAGTGCAAAACAAAATGACTTGAGACTTTGAGAGACGCTCAGTGGTTCCCAGTCACGGCTAACATATCCAACATAGTGGTAGCGGAGAGGCATGAGCCACACGAAGATCAACTAAGCGAAGAGTGTCCGGAACATGTTTCATTGTTTTACACCATATACCTTGCTATATGAGACATGAAGGCAGACATGAAGGGCTGAGCCGAGATTAATGTCGCCTAATCCACATATGAGCGCTTTACACAGCACCAGCATCTTTCAATAACCCCGGCAGCTCGCTCTTTTTTGCCTGCAGGTCTGAGTTGCCGCCAATGTGTTTCTTGGCAATGAAGATATTGGGGACGGAGCGCTGGTTGGTCATCTCTTCGAGCGCGTCTTGGATCGCGGCACCGTCGTCTAGGGGGAGACAGAGGGTCAGCCGTTGGCTCAGTGGGCAATGATCCCTTAAGAGCTTGAACTTACCGACTTGATCCAGCTCAATGACATAGGGTTTCGCACCCATCTCGCTCAAGAGAGCTTTGGTTGCCTTGCAATATGGGCAATATGACTTGCTAAATACCGCTACATTACAGTATAAATCAGCATGCGTATGTGAGGTACGTCGTAGGAGCTCAAGCCTACCGACAGCGTTCTCATCGATGATGCCTTGGGCTTTCGTCTTTGCTGCGGACATGGCTGCTGGGTTTGCGCGCGAAGCGAAGAATCTGCGTAGGAACGAAATGTTGGGCAACCGTGTGGTAGGTTTGATTGGGTGTAGTTTGATTTGTTTGCTTAGGAGGGATCCAGGGCTTTATGACATGAACAAGAGTGGATTGTACGGAGACTCATAGATCTGTAATCAGTGGAATGAATCCGCTAGATGACGCCATCGATGCTTGCTCCCGAGGTTCCGCCACACTTTTCTGGCATGTCAACCATAAACACCAGAATAGCAGGCTGATGCTTCCATGATCACCTGCTTTTGGTTGTTTTCACCCTTCCAAGCGGATTGGTCGTTGGTCACAGCGTCTGCTGTCCTCGGACTTATCCGTCCTAGATTTTCATTGCACCATACTCCTGGCGCTGCACAGCCTCTACGGTGGGTTCCGCTCTACAAGTGCAAACATGATATTCGATAGCATATTGCCATGGAGCCTTACCTAGATCGCGCCTGCCCAAAGGCGCAAGCAATGCAAGATACAAGGGACAGCAGCATGCATCTGCGCTAATGCCTTCAGCTTCAATGACTCATGCTGAATACTATTGAGCTGGTATTAAAGGGTGGGACGCCTGAAGAGGAATATATTGCGGGCCCTCGTCCCACTGTTGATTACTACGCCGATAGTAACTGTTAGTGCCAGGGAAGGATTCCTTCGGGTATGATTTGAATCATCATGGAGTACAGAAAAACTCGTTTTGTTTGTGTCTCGGACACGCACAATGCGTCTCCCGCAGACGGCGCATTCAAGTTGCCAAAAGGCGATGTCCTAATCCATGCTGGCGACCTGACCAAGCAGGGAACATATGCAGAGCTTCAAAAGACATTGGATTGGATCGAGCAAGCTGACTTCGAAGTCAAGATTGTGGTTGCAGGTAGGTCTTCATATTATTCGAACTGTATCAACAAGCTAAGCGGGTTCTCTGAGGCAACCACGACGTTACCCTTGATCGGGATTTCTACACTGAGCATGGTCTTTACTTCCATAACCAATATCCTCAAGACTCTCAAGCTTGCAATGACTTGGTCAAAGGCTACAAATCGATAACATTCCTCAATCATGAAGCTACCGAAGTATGCTTGACGAGAGAGGATGGCCCCCAGACCAGCTTCAAGGTCTTTGGATCCCCTTACTCGCCTGCCCACGGTCTCTGGGCCTTTGGTTATTCGCCAGAAGAGGCTTCAAAGATATGGGATGATGTGATACCCTTAGATACCGATATCGTCATCACTCACACCCCTCCTAAATACCACTGTGACGAGTCAAAACATGGAGGAGCGGCAGGTTGCCAAGCTCTACGAGAGCAGCTATGGCGAGTGCGTCCCTATCTAGCCATTTGTGGGCATATACACGAGGGCAGGGGTGCTGAAATCGTATATTGGGACCTCGAGACTCCCAATACACGCTATAAAGAATCGATCACGGAATACTGGACGGACCCGGGGCTTGACAGTAAAAAGCAAAGCCTTATCGACTTGTCTTCAAATTCTCCAGCCCCGTTAGAAAACAGAGTGTCATGGGGTAATGAAGATTCTACTATCGTCTCAGTAGATGTCCCAACAATGGATTCTGGGTCAGGGTCGCTGCCTAACCGGAAACCTAAAGAACGTCCTACGTTTACCTTGAAGAGTCCAAAAGATGGTCATGTCGTTTCATATCATGAGGGCATTCGGGGTCATGGAGGCTTACCACCGTCTGGACGTTGTGACATGGAAGCTTTGGCTGGCAGGTTGGGAAGGAAAGAGACTTGCATCATCAACGCCGCTATAATGGCTTCAAGCTGGCCATACAAGGAAAAGAACCGCCGTAAACACAACAAGCCTATTGCTGTGGATATAGATTTGCCAGTCAGGCAAGAGAAGCAGACCCGGCATGAGGTGACAAAGGGGCCAAAGAAGGAGAGCATATCGTCAAGCGGTGACATGCGATCCAGCCTATTGGCTGTGACCTAGCACACATGCTTTCCTCTGCGCTTCCAAGGGATCACAAGGGTTTGCATGGAATGGGACGTTCCATGTGTCGTGGCTGTGTGCATACGGTTATCGATTTCCGTTTCGTTTCGCCTCAAATAATGATCCCTAGCCCATGTGCAAGTCGAGCCGACAACGAACGTTCAGCCTCAAACCGGAGCGAAGCTCTATTAACGCCCGATTGATACCTAAATCCTAGATTCTATGCTATTAAATATCAAAGCGTTACGCTACCACTGTGTCAATATCCGTTATCATGAGGTTTCATATGTGAGTCATGGTTCAACCTACTCACGACGAAACCTCTGGAAACGCACCACCCCACTACGACGTACCTCACGTGGAGTGATATTGATTGAGTCTCATGCTGTGATATGCCGTGCATCATCCTGCAGGGGCACAGTTGCTTCGACTCTTGTAATTGGTCGACTACTCTGTAGCCGCTGAGCCATGCCCCGTTGAGGGAGCGAACACCATCTGGCCAGCTCAGCAAGACTAACAGTCCTTACTTTCCTCTATTCGCTCAGTCGCAGCTAACCCCACCCTTGATTTAAGTAGTTGATGAAATGCCCGTGGTGTTGCCGCGGACCATCAGGCCTCGTGGCCGGCCCGCAACCTAGAGACGAGGTCTGATTGCCCCCAGGTCTGAAGTCATCATGGTGGGGTTTGGCCCTATGCAGTCCGAGGCTGGCAGAGGCCAATGAAATCCACTGGTCGTTCCGCCCTCGGACAAGTAGAAAGGTAAGCAGTGCGTGACTTGTAGATGTAATACAACTAAAGAACTACATTATCCAGCTCTTTTGCTGCTTATGATCAACATCTTTCAATCCCACACTGCTTTTCCCCATACTGCCAGAAACTCAATTGCACTTTCTCCAAGGCTGGGCCTTGTATATTCTTTAATCCTCTGAAGATTCCCTGCCAAATTTAGAACAGCATTCAAGCCCAAAGCCAGGGGGTAATAACGCCCGTATCAGCTGTTGGGTCTGCTTTAGTGCCTGACTGCGGGTTGTGTGCCTGACTGCGGATGGTAAGCCTGACAATCAAGATCCGTCGCTGCTTCACATCTCGAGGTTCCTTCGCTTTCACTTCTTCCCACGAACCACCCACTCAGCGGTGAACGGGGTAGCCAGGAAGAGAGTTCGGTCGCACTGCAGCAAGCATCGCACTAACACACTTCACCGCCTCAGTGTGCCACAAGAAGAAGACAGCACATTCAAAATCAACACTGAGCTCCTTTTCCCGTGGACTTGTCAAACTGAACGCTTCTCTACCTGTCCAGAAGACTCTCTCGCTGTCTGCGAGAGTTGTGGAGGTTGGTTTGTCATCAAGACGGTAAAATCACTCACTTCTGTTATTGCCACCCGCAACCGCTCTCGTCCATCTTGGCGTCGATCTAGCGACTCGTACGTCAGGTACGTAGGTTGTGCAACAGCGAGCAAATTCTTCGTTCCGGTACTACTCAGCCCCAAATGCTGACTCACTATACAGTTATCTTCTGGAATTCAACATCTACGTTTTGCAGATTCTCAAACGTTCGTTTCTATCGCTTAGAGGTCAACGAACGCATTCCATGCGATAGCCCAGCCACGCGCTCATAGCTTGACAGGCTTATTGAAAACCACGCAAACCGCCGAAATAAACACGCATGACATCCCTTTCGCTGTCTTCGAGAGACATACCTTACTTCTTGATGCTCTTGCATTTCGTGTTGATAACTTGACCCTTGTACGACCGCACAGTCATGGAAGATTTACCAAAGACGAGTTACTACCAGACACTCGGTGTCCCCAAGGATGCCACCCTCGCCACTATTCGGAGTGCTTATCGAAAGCTCGTGCTCTCCTGTCATCCGGACAAGACACAGGATGAGGCAGAGAAGGCGATTAGACAGGAGAAGTTTCACGAAGTGCAGGAAGCCTACGAGACACTCAGTGACGAGTCGAAGAGGCATAAATATGATGAAAAGGTCAAACTGGCAGAATTGAGAGCGGAGAGGACCGAGATACTGGGGGAGAGGAGCACCACACGCCGAACAGATGACTATTATGGACCGTCACGGACTGGCGTTCCGCCCCGATACGAGGTGTACGACGGCGTAAGGTACGAGGTGAGGGTACCCCCTAGCAACCCCCGCGCCTATGACCGGGATACCTACACCGCAGAATACACTGAAGAGCGAAGGTCAGCTGGAAAGTTTGATGACTATTATTCTTCTCGACGAACATCCGGTCGCGCTTCGGAAGACAAGAGGCGAACCCGTGAGGTTGAAGAGGAGCGAGAACGAGAGCGTAGGAGAAAAGAGAGGGATAGAGAGGCCTATGCTCGTGAGTCCAGAAAGAGGGATAAAGACAGGAAGAAGGACTATGAAGCCAAGTCCAGCAGGAAGTTCTCTGCTCATGTCGACGATGAGGACTCGGACTCCGAATTAGATGACCGATTTTATAAGACCAACCGAGAACCTGCACCAAAAGCCAGGTACGAGGAGCCTCGAAAGCGATCGGGTGATGAGGGGCAGCGGAGGAGCAACAAACATGATAGCAAGGAGTATGCCGACTCAGACCTGGAAATAAAGACTGGTGCAGTCAAAGATTACATCAAGAACAACAAATCACGCGAAGCGGTCGAAGCAGAGCCTTCCCGCCGTCCAACACACACCAGGACTACTTCGAAGCTCGAGACTAGAACATCACAACCACCACCTCCTTCTTCGTATCCGATAGCTGACTCGGCTAAACGCTCTTCTGGTCGTGGTCGGGGTGGAAGCCGTGCTGCAAGTCCGATCAGATCAAAAAAGGAAAGACGCGCGCCTGAGATCGTTGAGACATCTTCGAGGGGAAAGAACAATGTTTCCTCTACCTCGTCTGCAGCTAAGGGAATGAAGAGCTCCATCACCCCTTCTTCTACTGGGAGAGGCCCACCACACCGCTCAACAACTTATCAGGACCCAACACCGTATCGACCGAAGCCTCTGCAGCGGTCAGAGACCATGCCGGTAGACCGCATGCATCGTGGTGAAACCAGGCCATTACAAACTTCGACTCTGAAGAACATGAAGGCATCTTCAGACTACAGTGGCAGCAGTAGCGAGTCGGAGACTGAAGTGACTGAGGAGATCTACCCAAAGCCGAGAAGACCCAGTCCTCGCCACCAAAAGTCTACAAGTTATCGATACATGGAGGATGAGGGCGACAGGTTCGTGCTGGAGCCCGAGGAAACCCCGGCTCGAAGAAGCGAGGAATTCAACCAGCGACGTCCAAGCTTGCCTCTCAGAGGCTCCACCGCCCGCGCTCCGACTACCGGCCGCTCAATGCCCTACGTTTCTGATGAGCGCTCGGCACGACAGAACTATACGCGCACAGAATCTGCCCGCGCTCCCCCATCAAAGGCCCAAAATCCCCCCAAACTCTACGGAGAATATTCACCACCGCTTGAAGAGTCTCAAAGGGCCAAGCACTCCTCACCGAAAGTGTACACTGATGAGGTACGCCACGCCGATAAATATGTGCGACGAGGCTCAGAAGACCCGGGCTATCGAGATGCTTGGCCAGGAAAATTTCGTCGTCCAAACATGCATCATCGGAACGAAACCACTGTTTCGTAAGACGTTTAGCTGGGCGGCCTTGGATGGTCTAAGTCTCTATAGAGCACGTCAGGTTTGACTGACAATTAAGTCTCCTCACTGCACCTGAAATCTGTTTCGACAGCTTCTCACCCTGTGTTGAGGGTTTAGCGGGAGACTTCAAGGCATACGCTCGGCTAATCGATGAGTACTGCGCTGGAGGATTGTGTTACATAGAAGAAAGGGATAACGGGGTTATTTACGGGAAGGATTAGGTTGTCCTTCTGTTCTTCGCCTTCAGTCTTCAGTGAATGCACACTGTTGCTGGTTCAAGCAGTCTGAATGGAGGTCTACGGTAGCGACATGGACATGCTGTCGCTAAGTATTTGGCATTGTATTACCTACATAACGAATTATGACACATACCCGAGACTGCATAAATACTGCTTTCATGTGCTTGTCGGTATTACTGACTGTCGAAAAAGTTACCCTTGGTCTAGGGAAGAGCTCTTGACACCGTGCAACGCTACTAACGCCGCTTCAGGAAATAGTCAGCATTTTCAAGGACAAGCTAACCGCCACAGTGCACAAACTGCTACAAGTCAGCCACCGCCGCCAGAGGCACAACCGCAGATATTATGGTGTCTGGTGGCGTCAAGCTCACTGTCGGAGTAGCTCCTTTGATGCCCTATCAGCCAATCGTCACTTTCCTCCACACCGTCGTGCGGCTAAGGTGGAGCCGGCGTCACCCACCCAGCCTTGCTAAGTATTGGGACGAAATGTTGAGACCCTCACCCTTCCTAGCACGAAACGAAGCTGCAGTACTTCTCCATTCACTTCCACGATGTGGAGTGGAGCCGCTAATGTGACGCCGGCGCCATCAGCCTTGCCAAGGCTCGTGACGAATGTGGTTGCGCACACAGCCTTGTTATAATTTTGATTGAATTGGACTTCCTGGCACGACATGGAGCTGCAGCACTTCTTCATCTTTCTCAGCCTATTCAAAACTGCCGCTGATTATGTATACATTGCAGACAATTTATATATGTCTCCACTAAGCACATGCAAAATGAATTGAGCTACACCTACTACCATAAACCTAAAATCTCTCTTTTCCAGCCAAAACCTCAATTCTCTTCCGGGGTACTGCGCTGGATCCTTGGTACACATCAAAGTATGCTTATTACGCAGTTGTTCTCTATTTCCTTAGCAATGTGGATATGGGTGTCCGTACACCTTAGCCTTGTCAGAGCTTTGATTGGAGTCGCAGGTACGACATGGAGCTGCAGCACTTCTTTTTCAACTTCTCAGTCTCTTGTGAACTGCTATCGTTTGTTTATACACGCAGACAATTGACATGTGTCTCCACAAGCACGTTAATGAGTTGAGCTACACCTACTACCATGAACCTAAAATCTCTCTTTTTCAGCCAAAACCTCCACCATTGATTGGGGTTCTCCAGCCAAAACCTCTACCATCTTCCGGGTTTCTGCGCTGTTGCACTGGATCCTTGGTTCATATCGAAGTATGCTTATTGCGCAGCTGTTCTCTTTTTCCTTGGCAATTTCTCTCCTTCTTGCTAGTAATCGTCGCGGTCCCACCGTCTCTGATTTTCACATGCACTCTCCATACTGACCTCTCTTTTCACGCGCGCTCTCCAATATTGGATGGCTCTGGTAGCCATCTTCTGAGAAAGCTGGTCTTCGTGTGCTTAGTATCCTCCTCTTGTCTGTGATACCCTCTCCACTCGCAACATCTCATAACAATCATTCACGCCCTTTCAACTGCATAGCGTTGCGAATACCCCCAACTAACTCATCTCGAATACGACTCACGAAACAAAATACCCACTAACAGCGCATAAACGACTTCACAACAGCACTCACCATGGATATTGGAAGAATCCTAAATACGTCTCCTAACGCATCTCATCCCTCAGAAGAAGCGTCAGCGGACAACACAGCCAGTAGCCTTCAGCAACTTGCTGAGGTCGCTTCTGCTTCTACTACTGCTCCTAGCACTAATTTTCATGGGACAGCAGCCATTACTGATGAACCAGCTCCAGAACAGGACGCCAATGCAAATGACGCACCAGCTCCGCAACAGAACCCCACGGCCAACAACGCACTTCCCTACTCTGGGTTTGACCCCGATTATGACGATGAAAGACGCCCTGCACCTGAGGTAAACGCAGGCCTGGACAATGGCTTACCCACTCGCCCTCCACCTAAGAAAAATTGTGTTCGTAAGGAGCCACCAAAAGTCAATCCAACACCGCGAACCACATCTTCTGGGCATTCCCATCTGACTGACACGACGAGCTCGGCTGATCCAACTCCAGCCGTTTGGGTTCATGGGACGAGAGCAGCATCTTCTTCTGCTAGTGCACAACGTCCTGTTTTACCAAGCCTACAGAGCATATTCCCACCAGCTTCTCGACCAATCGATTCAATCGCTGCTGCTTCCTCTTCTAGCATTAACATTTATGGAAGGGTTTCAGCGAGTCTTCGTGGCGGGCCACGGAATATACCACCACCGCCGGGACCAACACATCCCTTAGCTTCTGAGCGGCCTAACGCCGTGGCTAGATCCTCTTACCGGATTCCAGATGTCGCGGAAATCATCGACGTCGATGCACATGTAAGACGGCCTACCGTGGCTGGATCGTCCAACCAGACTCCAGATGATGTAGAAATCATCAGAGAAATTATCAACGTAGATGCATCGGTGGCACGGCCTAATACCGTGGCTAGATCCTCGAACGGGTTCCCAGATGTTGCAGAGATCGTCGACGTTGATGCATTGTTAACACGGTCTAATGCCACCGCTAGACCTTCCAACGAGTTTCCAGATATTGCAGAAACCATCGACGTCGATGCATCAGCAACACGTCCTAACGCCGCGGCGAGATCTCCAAACCGGATCCCAGATGATGTAGAGTTCATCAGAGAAATCATCGACGCCGATGCACCAGTAACACGACCTAACGCCGCTGTCAGATCCTCGAACCGGATACCAGACGTTGCAGAATTCATTAACGTCGATGCACCGGCAACACGGCCTAATGCCGTGGCGAGAGACAACCGGACTCCAGATGACGTAGAAATTATCAAAGAAATCATCAACGCCGATGCACCAGTAACACGGCCTAACGCAGCGGCGAGATCCTCCAACGGGTTTCCAGATGTTGCAGAAATCGTCGACATCGATGCATTGGTAGCACAGCGTAACGCCACTGCTAGATCTTCCAACCAGATCCCAGACGTTGCGGAAATCATCGATGTCGATGCACCGGTAACACGGGCTAATGTAGCTGGATCCTCTAACCGGATTCCAGATATTTTCGAAATCATTGACGCCGACGCATGGGAAGCACGGCGGCGCACGCAAGTAACTCCTCTATCTTCAGATCTTTCTGTGCAGGCTGGCTCATCGGCCCCCGTTTCCCCTGTGCAAGCATTTTGTTTCACCTTTCCGGTAAGCGAGCTCGAACAGAACGCTATAGGCTTCTTAGCTTCAAATTCTCGCCGCCGTGATATTCCTCAAGACGACAACCCCTTTCCTGGGCAAGAAACACTCCCTTGGTATAATCTTGACATTAACATAGCCCTCGTGTACGGATACGACCGCGAGTTTGGCGCGGCGCTCATACGCGGTCTTGTCAATAACAGTCACAAGGCTGATGAGATTCGAAAGGGGAAGCAAAGATCAGATGAAGTACCCTCAGTTCAATCCATCGAAGATGATTCCTCTTCCGAATGTGAATCTTGCGACGACGAATGTGAAGTTTGCGAGGAGGCTGCAGCCAACATGGAATATATATATATTGAAAGGGCACCACGGAACGGGAACGAGCCCCGAATAATAAAAGCCCACCCAGGAGACGCCGTGTGGGCACTGGTAGGTAGTAGGCTTGGCCCAGTAGATGATTCTCGCAAATGGAAGAGGGGATGCGGCCACTGCAACCCCTATCCTGAAGAGGACCGTGAGCAGACCGTCCCACTTGAAGAGGATCGTGAGGAAACCATTCCACTGGAAGAATCAGCTGTTGACGACGAGAAACTGGAAGGCCTGGAGCTGCCTACTACAACCCAGACCTCTATACCACGACAAGCTCCATGAGGGAAACACGCATCAAACCCTCTCCGCCGAAAACAAAACCCGAGGACAAGGCAATGTTGTCCAATCTTCCCTCCCCTTCGCCCCCTGATCAAGGACCTATTTCCCGGTCCAAGAGTAAGGGCAAACAAAAGGCCAATAGCTATGGCACCTCTCACGACAGCCAACCTACCCCACCCCCAGCCTCTGACCGAATTACCATCTCCAGATCCATAGCTATGGGCTTAAGAAAACCCAACGACAATACCAACAGTAACGCCAGCGGGACCCAGGCACGCTCATCTTCACCTACCCGCATCAGTCTCCGTAACCGCCAGCTATTCGGCCCACAACCCCTGCCCCCTCTCCCTCCCCTCACACCTTTCCCCGTCATCGCCTCATTATCTCGCCGTAGCCAAGGCTACGTACCCTCTCCTCTTGGCCAAACCGTCGAACTCAGCAGCAATGCTACAACCCCGGAGCCCGTCCAGACTTCCTCTAGCAACAAGAGGAGAAAAGCTAACAACGAGGACGATGAGCAGGGCAGGAGAGGCGCGAAGAAGGAGAAGAAAAATGGAAGCCGGGATAACAAGGGAAATAGCAATGCCAACAACAAGAGAAAAGCAAGTGAAGCCCTCGACGAAGATGCCGATGCAGCCTGCATCCGACCAACAACGCGCGCGAGGAGAAACTTAGCATCTACCTCTCCCACCGTCTTCTACATGTCAGGAGCCTTACAAGACACTCAAAGCTCATCTGCTGATGTATCAGAGCCATCATCGGCCGCAGGTTCACGTTCCAGCATCACTGGTCCTGACGTTGTTACTGCAAATGCACCGGATGCTGCTGCACGCAGTGAGGCGGAGAGCGAGAGAAGGATAAGGCTGATATTGAACCTGGCGGCCGAAGCGGATCCTCGACATCCGGGGCATGAGATGTATTTGATGGGCAGGGCGAGGAGGGGGAAGAGGTAGCGCCGAAGGGGGGTGGAGATTTCCGGAATTTGGCGTTAGGCGCTTCGATGTCTGGCTGACGATTTGGCGTTTGGATCTGCTTTTGGGGGGTGAGATGTAACACCTGGCGTCTGGAATTGGGTATCGTTGCTCGGCTCGGATTGATTTTGTGGTGACTTGGCCTTGGGACGATGGATGTTTGGATTTTGGTATGTATGTCAAGATGGAAGCCTTGGAATCGTGTAGGTGGGTAAGTGTCGTGTATGGTTCGTTGTGTCATCGCTTGGCGTCGCGTTGTGCCGGATCCTATTCCTGGTTCACCACGTGGGTGGAAGGCGGAAGTAAACGCTGTCTAAGGTCGTGTGCTGCTATGTTGGTATTTGCTAAGATCAACGAATCGACATAATCTATGAAAAAACTTGCCTCAACAAGGTCAGAAGTGACCCTGTAAGAGATGGTAGAACGTAATTAGCAAGGGTTTTACAAGTCTCAGTTCTTTTGTCGTCGCTATGGATTGCTGTCCAGATAATGCAAGAACCCACACATCATTGGATTCCCATCTATTTACCTACAATAACATCCCCAGCATTAATCTTTCATATCACATCTCACGTCGGCTCCGACCAATCCACCTGATCAGTCACAGGTGACATCCCATCTTTCGTATAGCTAACCTTCAGCCGTAACCTTAGCTTCGGCGGCAACGCCTGCATTTCTCATCAGCACCAATCTCGAATCGCACAAAGGATCAATGGACTTGTCAACTCACCCCTTGCACAGCACTGACCCTCATCGCCTGCGTTGCCTCTTCCCCACCCTCTAGATCCCCCTTACTAACAGCATTGAGCTGAAGTTTCTGACTCTTTGGCACAGCAGCCTGCAAATTCACCCCACTGAATCTGTCAAAATTACTGGTATTTCGGAAGCGGGCGAGGACCTGGGCAATGCCCGCATTGCGCTGGAGTTGGAGCGTGAGAAGCATGTTGTTCTTGTTATAGACGGTGTGGGCTTGAGTATTTGGGGCTGGGGAGGCGTCTTGGGGCGCAGGAGAGGTGGAGTTGAAGAGGTCGACCGAAGGGGAGGTTGGAAGATTTTGAGGCGATGGGGAGGAGAGGCCGTTGGTGCCGGAGGCAGTATGGGGGGACGCGAGATCGAGCATTGAGGATGTAGTGTTAGGCATGGATGGCTGGGAGGGAATTGACGGACCGCCTCCAAGGATGTCGGCTAGGAGGTCTGCGTTGTTTTGAGCGCCGTTCATTGTTGCGCTGAGATCTGCTGCTGGGACGTCTGAGCCACCCATCAGATCGAGGAGCATGTCTTGTTCTGTTTGTTTGGCAGGTCTCCTTGCTTTTGCAGCGGCCTTTTTCTGCTTTGGGGTAGCTTCACCCAGCACGCGCTGCTCTTCTCGAATTTCTGGGGGTGGCATTCGCTCGAGAACGCCTCGCCGAATGTCATCATAGGCAAAAAGGTTGCCGTACTCAACGGCTCTTTGTTGTATTTCGATGCTTAGGTCTGATGTGCGATTGGACAGCAGCCGCCGTATCCGATCTATCTGTGAAGAGTCTTTGAGCCGGGCTGTGAGCTTCATTGCCGAGGTAATGATATATTCTGTCACGATCTGGGATGAATAGGCGCTGTTTAGGATCGTCGTGAAGAGTTCGACAATGTCGCTTTCCTTGACTTCCTGTACTAGTTCCTCCTCCTCATACTGTCCCCCTCGGAGCAGTAGATCTCCATACTCTCCAATGACCCAAGTACCGGCCAACGTCAAGCCTTCCTGGGTGATGTCATCCTTCAAGGCAGCATACAGCTTCTGCACCGAGTACGTCTGGAGATCTGGAGTCGTGGCTATAAGGCGTACAAAGGATGAAAGAATCTGTTCCTTGACATAGTTGCCAGCCAGCTTTAGCACCCTAAGCATCGTATCGACGTGCCACCTTTTAGTGGGAGCAAAGCGATCTGCGGCAACTCCAATCTGACTCGTCATGATAGGTTTGAACTCGTTGTCTGCTACCTCCAGGAAGGCTAGTAATTCCCGAATCAGAACACGCACATTGCCTTCGTTGATGAGCGTGAAGCTCAAGTCAAGCGCTCTCCTTCGGATACTGATATCTGGGTCTCGAAGACATTCCAGGATGGTGTTTCTATGTCGTTGAACCGCGTTTGGTTCGACAGCAACGACTTTAATTAACGTGTTCAGCGCCACATATCTAATATTATTGTCCTTATTCGTCAAAAACTTCCCCAAGATGTTGACGCCCAGCACACGCAAACCCGAGTCTGCCTCGATATCAAGGATAGTCAAGACGGATTCGTAGAGAATCGAGTTGCCCACATTTTTCGCTGACTCTGTATTCGTGGCCACTTGCGCTAGGATGTCGTTGATCTGCTCACTGGTTCGAGCATCCCCTCGCCCAAGAACTCTGAGTAGCCGAAGGATCTTGACTTGCAAGAACGGATCCGTTATGCCGTTCACGTCGTGCTCCGGTGCGTATCCTGAACTTGCCAGGCCCTTCAGTGTCCTCACTAGCCCGCCAGTCAACGGTCTGAACATCTCCACTATCCCTTCTTCCCCCCCCTCAGCTTCATCTGCCTCGCACATGCTGGTCACAAAGGTTAGGCCACATAGCAGTACGCCATGGTTTCGGTCTGATAGTAGCAGCTTCGCTTTCTCGATAAAATGCTCTTGAAGGTCCGGAACCTTACGACATATTCGCATAGCACAGAGAGCGGCTTTCCGGCGAATATAGGGATTTGATGTAGAAAGAAGGGTTTCGATTTGAGAAAATAGGTCCCTGGACATCTCAATGGAAGCGATATTACCCAGTGTGCAGAGGGCAAGTCCGACGACGTATTGGTTTGAGTGGTTGAGGTCGCTACCACCACCATCAGTCAAACCTTTGAGTCACAGCTAGATGTTAAAATTGGACATACTTCTGTAAAGAGTTGGTCACTAAGGTTAGAACCTCCTGATTCTCATCCAGCAGCAACATTGTGCCTAGGTATCCTAACCGCTTGTCTGCGAAGCGCGGTGATGCTAGAAGCTTCAGACATTCTATCTGGCCGAAATGCGTTCTCTCTCCGAGGGTAAAAAGATATAGAAGCTTAGCAACGTTATTCCTCCTGCATCGTCGTCAGCTCCTGAAAAGTCTGTACTCCAATGTCATGCTAGGCACCGTATATTATGATCCCCACTTTCTTCTCTGAAGCTCGCTCTTATCGCAGCACTCTCTTTCTGGACCACAGATCTCTCATCCGCGATTGTCTTCGAGGCACGCACATTGCGAATGAATTGCTTCACTATTTCAGACATTAATGGCATGCAGGTCGAGAAACCAGGGGAACTTGCAGGAGCTCATGGCGGTCTCATGGACCCCAATTTAGATATGGAAATTGTATGTCAATAGTCCCGGGCAAAGCAACTCAACGTCCTGTTGGTCTTTGAGGAATGTAGTATGAATTTGAAGTACGCATTGCTCAGATATCAAACATGGACTTTGTTTGGGGATCTAGGACTAAACTGGACACGCCCGCAATTTAACCGGGCAATGGCCGCTACAACCTGCACAACTAAACACCCTAGTGAAATCTCAACGTAACTTTTGCATAAGATTTCGTTTTGAGTGACTGTAGTTTGAATGACCTTTTAATAGAATGCTAGTTCTGAAAATCCCCCTAGAAAACAACCTTTGACGATCGAGCGCCGTTCCAATTTACGATCAGGCCAATTACGGTTGCCTACAATGCCCTTTTTGGTGAGGTACGCAGTCGGAGCTCGTTATTTTCCGGAAGGTTGAACAGTCCCAGCTGCTCGGCATTCCTCCAAATCCCCTCATATCCATGTCAGCTGCTATTTCTACATCACTCACCGGAACATGGTGGAACAAATTGATCAAACCGATGTTGCCTGTATCACGATTATAAATCTTTATCCTCCCCTCCAATGCTGCCTATCCAGCCTCTGCATGTCAGACGAGAGCTAGATATAAGTGGACACCTTTCATAAACAGAGCTCGCAAAGCCAACGCTGGGCGTCGAAAATATTGGGGAGAAAATGGCAGCTCATTCGCCATCTTACCAAAATGGTGGGACCGACCATATATTGCGCCCACGTCCTGTCAAGCCTGGCAATCCCATGATTCTTCGAGCGCAGTCAGAGGAGGGTAGTCTAAAGCCCAATGGCCACCACGACGGACAGTTGTCCGGCATGTCTAGGTGAGTAGATTTCGCCCTCTCTTGTTCGAGGAATCAAGTTACTAAGATTACACAGTGGGCGCTCTACACCTCTCCCTCCAGATGCGCCTCCGTCTGCCCAATCCATTTCCTCGGCGCGGAAGCAAGTAAGAGCCCAGCAGAAGCACAGGATGTTTCCTACCGTTGAATATGCTGCTCGTGTATCTCACTTTGATCCAAAGAGTGAGTATCGAGACTTTAGAGGATTCTTTGTGCTCTTCTGGATTGGATTGGCAATCATGGTTCTCACCTCGATGTTGAGGAATATCAAGGATACGGGCTATCCACTAAGACATCAAGTGTGGGACCTGTTGACTACCAAGACCTGGGAGCTTGGCCTTAGCGATGGGGTGATGGTCGCAAGTACAGCCTTAAGTGTGCCCTTGCAGATGTTGTTTAGAAGAAGTAGCGGAGCGTTTGCGTGGCTCAGATGGGAGAATCTTGGAATGCCCATACACAGCATTTTCCAAGCTGCTTGGCTGGTGCTCTGGGTCAAGTACGCGAATCACCATAAAGGGACAGAACATATTTGCTGATGGGAGTAGTTGGCCCTTTATTTTCAATTGGACGTGGACAGCCCAGGTTTTCTTCACCCTGCATACCCTAGTCCTGCTTATGAAGATGCATTCATACGCGTTTTACAACGGGCATCTGAGCACGACTGAGCACCGACTGTCTGCCCTCGACAACCCTGAGAATGCTTCTACTGCCGCAGCTGTCCGATACCCAAGCTCAAGTGGAGAGCTCAGCGACATGGACAAAGCTGTAGCGGACAGGAAGGATCATGAAAATGAGAGCTTGACGCAGTTGCGTGAAGACCTTGCTCTTGAGCTAACTTCCCCCCTCGGTCAGGTTACATATCCTCAGAATCTGTCACTGTTCAATTACGCCGACTACATCATCTGTCCGACCTTATGCTACGAGCTCGAGTATCCAAGAACGCCGAAGATTCAATGGGTGGAGCTTTTTTGGAAGACATTGGCTGTCTTTGGCTGCATCTTCCTGCTGACGATCACAAGTGAAGAATTCATCGTGCCTGTACTCAACGAGTCCGCTATACGACTTCAAGGAGTTGAAGGGTGGTCTGAGCAGGGCCTAATTCTTGCAGAAACTATCAGCCTCCTTCTGTTCCCTTTCATGGTGACCTTATTGCTTGTCTTTCTGGTCATCTTTGAGTATCTCTTGGGAGCTTTCGCTGAGATCTCTTGCTTCGCTGATCGCCATTTCTACTCAGACTGGTGGAACTCGTGCGACTGGTAAGACTTGTGCGTGCGTATGTCTTCATGTGCTCATCTCGTGACAGGCTTGAATTTTCACGCGAGTGGAACATTCCAGTCCATCATTTCCTTCGTCGTCACGTCTACGGTGCATCCAGACCTTACGTGTCCCGCAATACAGCTACACTGATCACCTTCCTTGTCAGCGCTTTCGGTCATGAACTTGTCATGGGCTGTATCACTAAAAAGCTTCGAGGGTACGGCTTCGTCGCGCAGATGAGCCAATTGCCCATAGTAGCATTGCAGAGGACAAAGATCGTAAGAAGTCGGAAGCTGTTCAACGTATGTACATCAATGGATCAGCTGTGAGACTGATTTCAAGATGCTAACGAGGTTAGAATGTTCTTTTCTGGATCTCGATGATCCTGGGCCTCTCTCTGGTAGGCTGCCATTCCCGAAGCCTTTGAAGTCCACGCTGACATGATAGCTAGATGTGTTCGCTTTATGTACTTGTATAACGGCCTTAGTTATGTATGTTAGAAATCTACGGCCAAGGGGATTGCATGATTCGGTGGGGGGTTGCCCATAGCATAGGAATCTGGCGCACTTCACGTGATATCCATTCATTACATTGGGACAATGTAGACCAGATTAGAGTGTACATAAGAAAAGATTGAAAATCCAATTATAACGAATTTGGCATATGTGATTCGCAAGCTTATAATGGTTCGACGAGTAAGCTGGTGGACGACAATGTTACCATGATCATTGATGCTGGTCGTGGACAATCGCAAGAAAATTTCGAACGAAAGGATTCCGTGACGATCTAGCTTCTAAAAAAGAACTCACCACATAATCCCACTCCCCAGCACCAACCACACGACAGAACAACAAAATTATCTCAAGGTGGCGTCCTCACTTGTAAGTGAGGGTCTCACACTGGCTACCTCTCAGCTGCAGGCTTTATATACCAGTCTACCCCCCTCGCTCCAAGCCTACATCGACCTAGCCTCCCAGACCATCCACCGCAACTTGCCCCACCAACTACAGAAATACTCCCTTGCCCCACCTAAAGAAGCCAGCTCCATCATCGCAAACCTCGACCCGACTACTATCGCCACTGCTTGGATCCTCCCATTCATCGCACTTCTCTTCTTTATGACCCGCAACTACTGGCATGGAGTCCGCTCTGGGGAGTATTCCCCCGCCACCCAGTACGGCGGTGCTCCTCCACGCGTTACAGAAGGCGACTATGAGTACCTAGATGAAGATGACTACAATCCTCAGAATCGGTACCGCGGCGAGCGTAACGATAGCTATCACTTCCCTCGCACCCGCCAAGCTGATCCACCACTGGATCCCGACATTCTAATAATGAAACACAAGGGAACCACTTATCCACTCCACTTCCCGCCCTACGACATAGCAGAAGGCAGGATCTCAGTCGGGGACCTCCGCAAGGTCGCCGCCAAAGCAACCGGCACCCGCGATCCCCGCTGCATCAAGCTCCTCTACAAAGGCAAATCCCTCCGCGACGACCACCGCGCCTGCAAAGAAGAGAACCTAAAACAAAACTCCGAAATCCTCTGCGTCATATCATCCGAACCCTACCGCGGCGGCGACGACGGCAACGACTCCAGCTCCAGCGAATCTTCAGAAATGCTCGCCAACGGCATCGACGACATGGGCCGAGGAGGAGGAGGAGGAACCCGAATCGATGTCGACGGCACCATAATCTCCGACCGCGAGCCCAAAAAACGCCGCAACCACCGCGGCGGCCGCCAAAAGAAACGACGCGACCCTTCCCCCTCACGAGCCTCCCCTCCTACCTCCTCTTCAACCTCCACATTCCTCCAACCCCCATCCACAACCACAACCACAAACGGCTCCTCCTCCTCCCGACAACCCTCCCCCCACCGCACCCCTCAACCATCCGCATCCGAACCCAAAAAACCCACCACCCCCTCCGATGCCCTCGACCTCATCTCCACCTCCTTCCACCAAACCTTCAAACCCCAATGCGAGCGCTTCATCGCGCATCCGCCCTCTGATCCTAAGACCAGAGATTTCGAGTATAAGAAATTGAGCGAGGGAATACTGGCGCAGGTTATTTTGAAGCTGGATGGGGTGGAGACGGAGGGGGATGAGGGGGTTAGGGCGAGGAGGAAGGAGTTGGTTAGGGAGACGCAGGGGTGGTTGGGGAGGTTGGATGAGAGGGGGAGGCGGTGAAGGGATGGAAATGCGTGCGGGAGAGGGAGGGTGGGGGCATGGAGGTCGTGATGGAGGGAGAATGGAATGATATGCACTTGGTTGGCTAGCATTGCGTTTATACAAAAGGGCTGTGCACCCTTCTCCAAATTTCATTATAGTTCTATGGCATTTGAATGGCGAAGATTGGAGTGGTTAATTTTTGAGAAAGAATGATAAGATTAAGGTAGCTTACGTAGCTAGGCTATTCTGGCATAGGAAAGGAGTGGAATGGGATGAGGATAGAATTTTACTGTGTTGTTGCGTGCTTGATTAGATTTCTTGCTATGAACATACATTGGGGCGATGTAGTGAGAATGAAGACGAATAGCGGTTCAATATGCTTGCACCATATGTACATCTCATCATCCCTCTACGGGTAACATTCATACAATACGAAACAAAAACTGGTCATTATCGCATAAAACACATTTCCCCCACCCAACTCCAAAGCATCCATCCCTCCGTACTCCCTTCACCCCTTCAAAATCCCCTCCTCCGCCTCCCAGCTAACATCCCTACCACCCAAACCCCTCCTCCAAAAGATCCACCTCCCTCTCCCCCTGCCTCCTCCTAACCACCTCTCTAACATCATCCCCCAACCCCCCCGGTCCACAAACCCCCACTCCCATCGCCCCAATCTGCTCTCTACACTCCATCTCCACTAATCTCTCCACATTCGGTTTCCCAGGAAACATCTGCACCGTCGCGCTCGGGCTATGAATCTCCCTACTATTCCGCGGCCTTGTGACGAATAACTGGATTCGTAATAAATCTCTTCGTTTGGGCATCGCGAGTATGCTGGTCATCCATGGACGTATCCATTCTAAGTGTTCGGGGGCCTGGATGACCCAGATGAGAGTTACTTTTCGCGCGGCGACGGTGCCGGAGGCGTAGCCTGCGAGGAGCGAGCGCACGAAGGGGAGTTGATGGGTTATTCCGACACCGCCGGCGAAGAGCATGATGGTGCCGTAGGAGGTGAAGGTGTGGGAGCCGCCGTAGGGGCCTTCGACGAGGGCGGGGAGGGAGAGGCGGGTGTTGGGTGCGGAGGCACATTTGGTGTAGAGGCGGTTGGTGAAGCCGGAGCGACGGCGGATTACGAGGGAGAGGGAGGTTTGTGGCATGGAAAGGATGTCTGAATTTAGGGTGGCTTTTTCGAGGTCGTGGGCGGGAGCGAACTGGGGGAGGGTTTCGGACCAGGCGAGGGAGAAGGGGTGGGCGGTGTGGAGGCCGATGGAGGGAATGGTGAGGAAGATGTGTTGGCCTGGGTGGAAGGTCCAGGGATGGGCGAGGCTGATATTTACGCGGAGGGCGTCGCCCGGAAGGAGTTCGATATTTGCACGGGTGGTGGTCGGACCCAGGTTTCGGTAGAGGAGGATCATTAGGCGTTGGACGCGCTGAGGAGCGGTTAGCAGACACGTAGGAAATTGGCAGAGGGAATTGGCTCACCTCAACCACCCAGATTGCAATGACTGCTTTAACATAGTTCAACTGCGTCAGACCTTCCAAATGGATCCACAAAGCAGCCAGTATAAGGGAGACCAAAGCGACGTGAATGTGCCAGAAAGTTTCGTAGAAGGCGTGACGAAAGGCAGCGTGGCTTGTTAATATTATTGCAACGAATGCAACGAAGGCCTAGGAAGCGTTCAGTAAAGTCTTCAAGCAGAGTGGTGGGGTGTAGCTCGACTTACAACAAAGCCAAAGGTAATGAATCGAGTAGTCGCAAGAGTCTGCTGGAAGATTTCAAATCCAGAGGGAGGGTCCTTTTGGCCTATAGTTCCCGTAACAACCATATTTATGATTTCCGCTGTTGCATGAGTGATGACCAAAGAGACAACAATGCGGCCGAACCAGCGGTGCATGAGATTGAAGGTATCGTACGGGATATTAAGCAGCCAGATAAGAGGATTGTTTCGACCAGCCATGATCACCAACGGGATGAGATTGACGACAGCGAGCGTCCCTGCTCGGTTGCGGAAGTGCTTTAGCTTGGTCACAATGGGTCCATGCCATTCAATGCCGTACACACATAGAACAACATTCATGGCAATAATCCCAACGAGCAAGAGGCCCTGAAAACGGGTCGGCAGAGACCCCAAGTCTACGGGACCAGCCCGGACTGCTCTGCTGTGACGCTTTTTAAATAGGGGTGCGTAGAAGAGATGTTGCTTGATGATTCCGTAAATCTTATTCGGCGTCCTGAAGTATCGTTGCGTGTCATTGTTCAGGCATGTCAGGGTTCGTAGATGGCGGACAGAGCCAATGGCAATTCTGTATATGAAGAAGCTGACCACAATTGCAGAGAGCACTATAAGAATGTAGTATGAGAAGAGCAGGTTGTCTACCGCAACGGCGGCAAGCGCTGCGGGAGAGCCTTGGGCATTCATGGTGGTATGCCAATGGCGTCGGGCACGTGATTATAACTGTCCAAAATCTTTCGTCTGATCAATTCGTCTGATGTTTTATTTGACAAATCTTCAAGACTCAACTCGTGGCGGAGAGTCGATTCAGGCTCCAGGGTGAGTATAATCCGCAATTGAGCCAGCAACGAGGATAAATGAGAGTGGATGCGTGGGGTTGCAAGCAAGCTTAAGCTTTGAACGAAAGTAGGCCACGCAACGTCAAGTCCTGTAACAGTGTAAGTGGCTGCGAGGGTAGCAAAGCATTCAATGAGGACACTCACTCTTTTGGCGGTGAATGCATGGGCCAGCCCGATTGGATGTCAGTCAAGTATCAATAATCGACGGGCATATAGGCGAACGGGGAAGGCAAGGAGAGGAGGCGAAGAATGGAGGCGATGAGGGCCGAAAGGGAAGGTCATTAACATCTGATATAGACGCCAGGAGGTCGTTGGATGAGACCGTAGCTCTGTCCACGATGATCCACGTACGCAGCCATGATTAATAATTGGAAATATATTGAGATTGCGCGGTCAAAATGTCCTCATGTGAGTGACGAGGCAGGATCAAGGGTTGATGATGTGCGGATGGTGACGGCTGCAGGGGGAAGCTCCCGGCTGGTGCCCGCTGATGGGTTGCTCATAGTACGCCCATAGTACGCGGGCAAGTTCTCTTTTGGCGGCCTGAGGATGCCAGATTAATACAGATCCGGGGGGCGTATGTGGCTCTTGCTCTAGCCTGAAACCATCGGCCCATCGGCCCTTACCATCTGCACCAGAAGATTACGATAACTGAGTTCATTGCATCGGCCCAAATTGCCTGTTCGCTGAAACTTCCATTTCCATAATTGGTCAACGTTGCGATGATTCAGCGTGAAAATACTCTAACCCTATATATGAATGACATCTGCACTACCTCCTATCTACCTTCTTCATTGTACCTCAAACAATCGCGCAACATTGCTCAGTAAGAGGACGACTGACTTCTGCTTTCGGAATCTGTAACGCACCTGATGCACGTTGGCAAAATCGGCTGGTGTAGGGTCAAGAGGGAGCCGAACTATGAGAAGCCCAACTCGTCTTCTATATCTGAAATGTCCTCTATTTCGAACCGATGAGTGCTGACTGGACGCATTCCCCGATGCTTACAATCGTAACTTCCTGATGGCCCGGCACGCTTGTTCCTTTTGATGCCACTTGGCACATGTGGACATGCGCGCACAGTGGGGAATGTCAGTTCATTCTCTTGTGAAGACTCTGGTGTACAAAGCTCATCGACCTCGTCGTCCAGATGGTTTGTGTAAGTCTTCTGAGGCTCTATTGGTTTAGTCATGTGCTTGTGAGAACGCTGGCGAGTATGGTAAGGTTTGGCGAGTCGTAGCTCTTCCAGTATAATCCCATCGCCATCCTCCCCTAAGTTAGCCTTCACACGAGAATTAAATGATTCCACTTTGCCATAAGGCAAGCTGTCTGGTCTGGCGACTTTCTTGTTCATGGCACATGGGGTCAATTCGGACAAAAGAGGTATTCTTTGCGGTACTTTTAGCACCGGCGTTTCGGCAGCATCGTCAACTTGGCTTGAGTTTNGTCAAGTCCTGTAACAGTGTAAGTGGCTGCGAGGGTAGCAAAGCATTCAATGAGGACACTCACTCTTTTGGCGGTGAATGCATGGGCCAGCCCGATTGGATGTCAGTCAAGTATCAATAATCGACGGGCATATAGGCGAACGGGGAAGGCAAGGAGAGGAGGCGAAGAATGGAGGCGATGAGGGCCGAAAGGGAAGGTCATTAACATCTGATATAGACGCCAGGAGGTCGTTGGATGAGACCGTAGCTCTGTCCACGATGATCCACGTACGCAGCCATGATTAATAATTGGAAATATATTGAGATTGCGCGGTCAAAATGTCCTCATGTGAGTGACGAGGCAGGATCAAGGGTTGATGATGTGCGGATGGTGACGGCTGCAGGGGGAAGCTCCCGGCTGGTGCCCGCTGATGGGTTGCTCATAGTACGCCCATAGTACGCGGGCAAGTTCTCTTTTGGCGGCCTGAGGATGCCAGATTAATACAGATCCGGGGGGCGTATGTGGCTCTTGCTCTAGCCTGAAACCATCGGCCCATCGGCCCTTACCATCTGCACCAGAAGATTACGATAACTGAGTTCATTGCATCGGCCCAAATTGCCTGTTCGCTGAAACTTCCATTTCCATAATTGGTCAACGTTGCGATGATTCAGCGTGAAAATACTCTAACCCTATATATGAATGACATCTGCACTACCTCCTATCTACCTTCTTCATTGTACCTCAAACAATCGCGCAACATTGCTCAGTAAGAGGACGACTGACTTCTGCTTTCGGAATCTGTAACGCACCTGATGCACGTTGGCAAAATCGGCTGGTGTAGGGTCAAGAGGGAGCCGAACTATGAGAAGCCCAACTCGTCTTCTATATCTGAAATGTCCTCTATTTCGAACCGATGAGTGCTGACTGGACGCATTCCCCGATGCTTACAATCGTAACTTCCTGATGGCCCGGCACGCTTGTTCCTTTTGATGCCACTTGGCACATGTGGACATGCGCGCACAGTGGGGAATGTCAGTTCATTCTCTTGTGAAGACTCTGGTGTACAAAGCTCATCGACCTCGTCGTCCAGATGGTTTGTGTAAGTCTTCTGAGGCTCTATTGGTTTAGTCATGTGCTTGTGAGAACGCTGGCGAGTATGGTAAGGTTTGGCGAGTCGTAGCTCTTCCAGTATAATCCCATCGCCATCCTCCCCTAAGTTAGCCTTCACACGAGAATTAAATGATTCCACTTTGCCATAAGGCAAGCTGTCTGGTCTGGCGACTTTCTTGTTCATGGCACATGGGGTCAATTCGGACAAAAGAGGTATTCTTTGCGGTACTTTTAGCACCGGCGTTTCGGCAGCATCGTCAACTTGGCTTGAGTTTAATTCCAGTCTACTTGGCTCACTGACCACCAAGGCTGGAGTCTTTGCAATCCATTCGCAAATACCCTCTTCCCATCGGTATCCATTTCTGCTTTGCTTGATACCGCGAGCTGATGTCTTCTCAAATGAGGGCGGACCAGGGGCATTGACCGTACCACTAACTGTCAATTCTACTTTCAGCGCCCAATTGAGATGACTGGGCTGACTAGTGCTCTCCGCGAACTCAAAAGCAGCAGCTAGAGCAATTTGGCCGAGTAGCCTTCGTGTAGCTTGATCACAAGATCCTGGTTTTGAGGTAACTATAAGGTTATCGACCATAGCCTGTATAAAGCCAAAGGCGTCATCGCGTCTTGCTGTTGCGCAGCATCTTGCAACTGCACAGAGGTAAGAGCCAGCACTGCTGAAAGTCTGCCCACTGTTTGGCAATTCGGCTAGTAATGTGAAATGTTCAAGATTATAGGGGCAAAGCTGCGTGAGGGAGCCGTTGTGTGTCATTCTAACCATCCCAGCGGCCATCAAGGATAGACGTAGCCTTTCCAGGATGAGATTTGCAGCGTGTCGAGAGTCAACGTTGTATGTTACTAGCTCGAGAGCTTGTCGCACTTTTACACCTAAGTCATTTAGTATCATGCTGCTTGTTCCTAAAGCATCGTCTAGATTCGAGGCCAGGTCCAAGTTCTTGAGCAGACTGATGGCTGAAAAGACCGTTAAAATGCTGGAGACAGTCGAACACAAGCCACTATCAGCGTTATCGTACTTCGAGATTCCGATATCACTGAACTTTATTTCTGTATCAGTGGCTTTAGATGCTCGCATCGATGCCACAGATCTCAATCCAGGACGATGAGATGATTTGCAGATGCGGAGTCGTAGATCATGAACCTCCGACAATGCTATCGTACCAGCCCTTTTATACCATTGAGACAAAGAAGTTTGAAGCAGCGCAGTAGCAGACCGAACATGCTCATCCTGTTGCGTGATCGATCGAATTACGCCATTCCAACATGAAACCATGCATTGACTCGATATCCAGTCAAGTGGAAGCATACCATTTTCTAGCATGGTTGCCATCTGGCGGTATAAGAAGCCGTGTCTTCCTGTCTTCAAGGCGAAGTTAATCATGCTGTCGTAAACCATCTGCGCCTCATCTACGGAGAAAGCAGTTCGCTTCGAGGATTGGCCGGCGCTAGCCATCTGTGACTTTACTATGCTTTCTAGGATCGTTTGTGCCTCGTCAAAGGCTGCAGCTGCCAGGCAGAGGAATGACATATGCCGCGCGTCGTTAAGTCCAAGTGTTCCATCCTCAATAGCTTCACTAATCATCACTACTCCATGTGCTCTAACCACGTCTTTCAATGGACTCCAGCCTGCACCAGCCATGGAGCCTAGCTCTTCGAGATCATTGTAAACGACGGATGCTATATCATCACCGTTGGCTGGATCATCCATTTTCGCCAGCAGTTCTCCTTCTTTAATGTATGAGGGAATCCTTCTTAAACAAGTGGAGAAGAGGGAGCAGGAACCAATCGACGAGGATATTTCACTCTTGGAAGTAGCCTGCAATATTGCCTGTAGTCCCCTCCAGACTCCGTCGATCAGCCTTGACTGCACGGATGCCGTATGTGTGTGAAGCTCCCGGATGGCGTTCCATTCAATCTTCGACAGAGGCTGTGGGTTTTGCTTCATTGGACCTGAATGTGCGATTTCTGTCTGAGACGATGTTGGTGCAAACTCAGGAGGTAGGCCTATTTCTGTTACCCCAGGCGGGGGAAATGTCTCGACTTGGTTCCCACTCTGGTTGGCATCTCCAATGCATCCGCTTCTGTTCTTCGACGAATATGTACGTTTTATTTTTTTGGTGGGTCGTGGACTAGAAGCCCACTCATCACTCCTGTATATTGTTAAAATGCTTGTTGCCGCCCCTGGATGCGAAGGAAGTCCGCCGTGAGATCTCGCAATACCTCCAGATCCGTCGTTCGCGCTGTGACCATTGTGACAGGGGTTCTCTTGAACCGTTCTTTCTTGTCCAACATTCATTTGTCTTTCTTTCTTGAGGGCAGCGATCTTGGACGACAAAGGACGAAGAAGACGATTGCACCGAGCGGAGGTCCACGGCGCTGCTGCGCTGCTGGAGGGCTGTTCAAAGGGCTGCCAATTCCGCCGCCGAGGAAGGCATGTCTGGAGTTCGGGGTCATTGCCCCAAATCGGATCGACCATGTCCTCCTCTTGCAAGTAAATCCACGTTGAGTCCGGAGTGACCTCTTGGATTGGCTCAGCCAGCTTCAAGACATCTAGTATATGCAGCGGAAAGTTGAGCAAAATCAATGCAATGCAAGTGATGTATGCCAAAAAAGAAATGAGCAAAAAAGATGCTGAAGCAATGCTGCAATGTCGTGGTCAATTGAACGAAGTGCTTGCGAGCATTGGAAGTAAACATTGCGCCGGAGTCGGATCAATGATTTTCCGGATCCCCTTGTGTTGAACGATGCGCAAAATGCTTTTATTCATGCAGATCTTGCAACTTGACATAAAATTGGCAAGTTCGTATCCTGTTCACATCTACTGACACCAAACTTCCCACGATACCTTCCGTAAGAACCATGGAAGACAAAAAGAGTAATCTCTTAGTTGACGAGGACCTCTACGTATAGCCTACTATCCGGAACATACACATACTTCCTGTGCGACCCTCTTATGAAAAGTTTTGCTCAAATTTGACAGCATCCAGCCATCCACTGTCCACAGCGTGCCTGACCGCCGGATAGACTGCCCTTTCAAGATTACCATTTTGCGAGAGTACATACTCCAACGTGATAGATCCAGAGCTCTCAAATACATGGTCATCTTCTCCCTTCAGATATCCAATCAATTCCTCGATAGAATGATTCCAGCCGTGCGAAGTGTAAGACAGGCGCCAGTCCACACAGAGTGGCCAGGTGAACACTCGGCAGCCTTAATGAATGCTTCTCTGTGGTATTGTTCTCTATTTGCAGCATCCAGCTACTATAAACGACTACGCCGGGACTGGTTTCGGATTCCAGCTTAAGGAACATGTAATTTCTGCTTTTTGAATTTGTTACAATTTTCGATTGCCACATTCTGTTTGTGTATGAAGACTTCCGTGTCTGTTTAATTGTTTTGGATTCTAAGTTTTCGTCAAGACGAATAGATTCCATAACGATTCCAATTCTATAGGAAATTCGATTAAAGGACAAGCCCGGCTCCTGTTGCTTAAGAACAACGACACCGGTCTCGTGAAGACGCGGCTCCGGCGCAAGCATACCCTCAGGGCAAGCGATCGGGAAACATGAGCACCCAAACCTGACACAACCAAAACCACACCCTGATCAGATGGAGTATTCCAATGGATAAGATGCAAAACTCATTTGTGATAACGTACAATTGAGATGATATACACGCAACCCAGCTCTCAACAGAGCAATGATGCAACGCAGAGCTCAAGGACACCGAGTGCAGGATCACAGTCGGGCACGGGACTTCGTCTTTACTGTTCGAGGCTATCCGGTGGTCGGCTTCTCGAAATCGTTTTCTCTGTCACTTCCTGATGAATAGCAATATGGCGCTTGTGATGATCTCTACGCCGCGTCTTATAATCGCAACTTGGGCAGATCAATATCTTTAGCGAACATGATGTTGAGTCTGGATGGAGTGTTGCTTGGTGACGGCGCAAGTCTTTCGACATTTGAAGCTCTTTTTGCAACCGCGAATGTCACACGAGAGCTTTTCATGGGTCCGTCCATGGCGCCTGAGCTGGCCTCGAGACGCGAAAACTTGCGCGCATTCCGAGCATTTGAAAGAAGTAGCAATCGGAGTCAGTCGCATTCTATGAGGTTGGGAGACATTGATTGGGCCTGGCAGCTCCATCGACGCGGTTTCTTCGAACGAGATGCCCCCAGAAGAATCGCTCGATGGAGAAGGTTCGGGAAGCCAAGTTGCCGAAGATGATGGTAAAAGCGACACGGGCCAGCTCAAATTTACAATCTCACTGGACGCTGAAGATAACCATAACTCGGCTGTTGAAGGCGTCGGCTTGTCTGCCACTGCTGACTGCTCGAAGCGCGGTAGCGAAGAACATGCGCTGTCGTGAAATTGGAAGTCAGAATCCATCAGTGGCTCATTATGGAAGGTAAAGTCCCAATCTGCTTCTGGGGGTCCAACATCGAATTGATGGCACGTAAATAAAGGCGAGAATCTGTCTTCATCCGATCGTCCACAGTACGGATGCTGCTCCGCAATTGTTTGCGTATGATGGGTGAGTTGTGGCGGTAGCATAGGGGAGGTAAAAGATCCATGGCGCGAAATCTCCGGATATTGGTATGGAAAGGTGAAATGAGAATGGGTCTCGGCCTGCCGATATCTGGGTTTGATCAAACAAATGGACGGATCCCAAGGAATCAAAGGCAGATTGTCGCGAAACGATGTGACGAAGCTGAATTTGGGCATGTTCTGTAGGGATGACTTATGCGCGAAGGCTCGCCCTCGCGCAAAATCAATGCAGTATGTTGAGAATGTGAATCTGTCACGTCTAGTTAGCAAAAGGAGTGGGATATGGAAATGCTTCAGCGACCTTGCTTGCTCAAAGGCAGATGATGAAAGCGCGCAGCAATGGGCTGCTATATTTCTATCCAATTCTACAACCTTATACAGTTGTCCGTGTGGTCCGAAATCTTGCGATTGTACGTGAGGTTTGATGGGGCTAACGCCGAACTGTCTGGGCGTCCTGGGCCTAGAGTCAACTGCATAGACAATTGCCGATCGTTCTCAGCAAGCAGATTTCGCTGATGGTGTTCAAGATGCTCGAACCAAGGGACAGAGTTGGATGAAGAAAAAGCGAATGGCGAAAAGGATGCGGTCAATTTATTGACTTGCGCCCACACAAAGCGAGCTGAACAGCCTGACAGCTCATTGGCGGCCTCNCCATCCACTGTCCACAGCGTGCCTGACCGCCGGATAGACTGCCCTTTCAAGATTACCATTTTGCGAGAGTACATACTCCAACGTGATAGATCCAGAGCTCTCAAATACATGGTCATCTTCTCCCTTCAGATATCCAATCAATTCCTCGATAGAATGATTCCAGCCGTGCGAAGTGTAAGACAGGCGCCAGTCCACACAGAGTGGCCAGGTGAACACTCGGCAGCCTTAATGAATGCTTCTCTGTGGTATTGTTCTCTATTTGCAGCATCCAGCTACTATAAACGACTACGCCGGGACTGGTTTCGGATTCCAGCTTAAGGAACATGTAATTTCTGCTTTTTGAATTTGTTACAATTTTCGATTGCCACATTCTGTTTGTGTATGAAGACTTCCGTGTCTGTTTAATTGTTTTGGATTCTAAGTTTTCGTCAAGACGAATAGATTCCATAACGATTCCAATTCTATAGGAAATTCGATTAAAGGACAAGCCCGGCTCCTGTTGCTTAAGAACAACGACACCGGTCTCGTGAAGACGCGGCTCCGGCGCAAGCATACCCTCAGGGCAAGCGATCGGGAAACATGAGCACCCAAACCTGACACAACCAAAACCACACCCTGATCAGATGGAGTATTCCAATGGATAAGATGCAAAACTCATTTGTGATAACGTACAATTGAGATGATATACACGCAACCCAGCTCTCAACAGAGCAATGATGCAACGCAGAGCTCAAGGACACCGAGTGCAGGATCACAGTCGGGCACGGGACTTCGTCTTTACTGTTCGAGGCTATCCGGTGGTCGGCTTCTCGAAATCGTTTTCTCTGTCACTTCCTGATGAATAGCAATATGGCGCTTGTGATGATCTCTACGCCGCGTCTTATAATCGCAACTTGGGCAGATCAATATCTTTAGCGAACATGATGTTGAGTCTGGATGGAGTGTTGCTTGGTGACGGCGCAAGTCTTTCGACATTTGAAGCTCTTTTTGCAACCGCGAATGTCACACGAGAGCTTTTCATGGGTCCGTCCATGGCGCCTGAGCTGGCCTCGAGACGCGAAAACTTGCGCGCATTCCGAGCATTTGAAAGAAGTAGCAATCGGAGTCAGTCGCATTCTATGAGGTTGGGAGACATTGATTGGGCCTGGCAGCTCCATCGACGCGGTTTCTTCGAACGAGATGCCCCCAGAAGAATCGCTCGATGGAGAAGGTTCGGGAAGCCAAGTTGCCGAAGATGATGGTAAAAGCGACACGGGCCAGCTCAAATTTACAATCTCACTGGACGCTGAAGATAACCATAACTCGGCTGTTGAAGGCGTCGGCTTGTCTGCCACTGCTGACTGCTCGAAGCGCGGTAGCGAAGAACATGCGCTGTCGTGAAATTGGAAGTCAGAATCCATCAGTGGCTCATTATGGAAGGTAAAGTCCCAATCTGCTTCTGGGGGTCCAACATCGAATTGATGGCACGTAAATAAAGGCGAGAATCTGTCTTCATCCGATCGTCCACAGTACGGATGCTGCTCCGCAATTGTTTGCGTATGATGGGTGAGTTGTGGCGGTAGCATAGGGGAGGTAAAAGATCCATGGCGCGAAATCTCCGGATATTGGTATGGAAAGGTGAAATGAGAATGGGTCTCGGCCTGCCGATATCTGGGTTTGATCAAACAAATGGACGGATCCCAAGGAATCAAAGGCAGATTGTCGCGAAACGATGTGACGAAGCTGAATTTGGGCATGTTCTGTAGGGATGACTTATGCGCGAAGGCTCGCCCTCGCGCAAAATCAATGCAGTATGTTGAGAATGTGAATCTGTCACGTCTAGTTAGCAAAAGGAGTGGGATATGGAAATGCTTCAGCGACCTTGCTTGCTCAAAGGCAGATGATGAAAGCGCGCAGCAATGGGCTGCTATATTTCTATCCAATTCTACAACCTTATACAGTTGTCCGTGTGGTCCGAAATCTTGCGATTGTACGTGAGGTTTGATGGGGCTAACGCCGAACTGTCTGGGCGTCCTGGGCCTAGAGTCAACTGCATAGACAATTGCCGATCGTTCTCAGCAAGCAGATTTCGCTGATGGTGTTCAAGATGCTCGAACCAAGGGACAGAGTTGGATGAAGAAAAAGCGAATGGCGAAAAGGATGCGGTCAATTTATTGACTTGCGCCCACACAAAGCGAGCTGAACAGCCTGACAGCTCATTGGCGGCCTCAGTACGTCTAACGCCTCGAGACAGCCCACCCTGATTGGCGGTCCCCATCAATTCAGCCACCAGCCAGTGCAAGAAGATGACCTAGCCATCGTATCCTGGTTGGGCAGCATTGAAGCTGCGGGACAGGCCTGGGAACGGGAACCACATGCTGCGCAAACAGTGAGACTGAGCGCTCTGGTGCCCAGATACGGATAGAGCAGGTCAACGGCTACCATCGCTAAAAACTCGCCTAGGGGATCGAGATTGGGGGTCACTCTGGCAACTCTAGGGTGGGGGTTCCCACCCATTGGGACTACGCCTGAACAGGTTTCCAGAGCCGAATAATCGATTGGCTGTCAGCGCAGGCCCCAATATACTGTAAACATGTAGCCTTATTCTCACAAGATGCCATTGATAGGAATGGTAAATCCCTTCGTTCTGTAAAGGTTGCAGTAACGACTTCTTCAAGTCTAACAATATCTTCCTCCGGTCTTCTCCTTCAGCTTCCTTATACTGAATTCAGTGTTTTTGTCACATCAAGGGATTTGATGGTAAACACTGCATAGCCTGAGGTTCTAAGACTCAACTAACCAAGCTCTTATAAACATAATGCGCTGTAGGTAATCAGGGTCTCGATAGGGGTGGAGTGCGCTAGAACATCGATATTATGTGAACAAGGTCCTATGTTGGAAGCAGGTAAGCAAGAATGGAAGCTAAGAAAAGGTGGAAAACAAATAGCGATGCTGCAAAATTATTGTGTACTGCGAGATCACTTCGAACGCAAGCTCAGCCGCCTAGAATTACTGTCCCAAGCAAGTCAACCAGGGGACTATTGAAGCAACAGGATATCCCGCGGGGATATGACCCAATTGGGTACGTCTCCCTTGCTCTGAGGCTGTTATGGATTATATAGAAGTATAAGGCTGAGGGATTATACTAAACCAGTGCTCCCACAAGACAAATTGGCCAATCACCAAAGGAGTATTGTTCTAGCTATGTCCGGTCATGGGCAGCGTTCACTCCTGAGCAAAGCTCACCTACAAGAACCGGACTCAATGGGACTGGTGAGGAGAAGTCCGATCAAGGGAGGCACAACTTTGTTGACGAGTTGCAAAAGTATGTTGACGAGATGCAAAACCGAGAGACCGCGTACGGCCTCAAGTTCCCACAGTCCTATTCTAAACGCTTTTGTCCAAACCTGCACCTTGGACGCGATCTCACTGCATCAAAGTCAACGCTTCCCGACTATAGCAGGGCCCGCTGGTGGCCAGATGAGCCAGGAAATGAAAACACCACTTCGAAGGCCTTTACTTTTACTGACAAACAGCTCCAGATGCTCTTTCCATTAGAAAGAACCAATTCAAGTCTTCATGAGCAACTGGACGTAGAGGTCAAAGATATCCAGGCTGGGTTGGTGATGGTTGAAGCCAAATCCTTTGGTTTGAACGTAAGACAAAGTGCAATATACCATCCCACAAACGATCAACCTTCAAGAAAAGGGCGATGTGAGAAGTGGAGCAAAAACGTACGGTGTTGTGACAACAAATTTTCCAGCAAGGATACCTTTATTGGGAGACTAGACATCCAAGTTGATAGTCTTTTCTTTGCGGAGAAAATGCCATTCCAGGGTCCCTACAATAGCAAGTTCAGTGTTGAGATCGATGAATCGGAGTTACCAAGTCATTGCGTTAGCAAAGAGACTATTGCGCCTGGCGAACTAGACGTTTTCGGTCGCGAACGGATACGTCGGTGGAAAGATGGTCCAGGCCGCAATAAAGATTGGAGGTCGAGTCGCTACTTGAAGTCTATGAGAAAAGGCGAGCGGGCAAAGTATCAGCTTTTAAGTCTAGGACGCAGATCATATTCGAGTCCGTTCAAAGGGACGAATAATTACCTAGCGATCGCTCAAGCTTCACCCCATGATGTGGTTCCTAGGGACATGTTGAGACAGAAGTCAACATCCTGTCAGGGTCATTCGTCACATCTCAGGCCAAAGTCTTCTTGGCGTGCTATGTATGAGATGGGGTTCAATAAGAATACTATTTTTCTACCGAAGTCCCGTGCTAGATGCAAGCCATGGATGACAGACCTTATAGAGTCATTTGATATCGAGGAAGCCCGGAGGCCAAGGGACGGATTCCATGTTGAGTCAGAAGTTCCCAAGTAAGCCTGCCACGATCATTTGCTATCATTCGCGCTGATGTTGGCTAACGGTCTGTTAGTGCCACAATAGATGATCTTCTCCCTGCAATGGTTTCCACCTATACTGAAACGTCAAGCCCAAAACCTAAGACTCCAAATGCCAAGAGCATCTCGCTGAATCATCTGCTTACTCCCGAATCGTTCGTTGATACCATCCTAGGGGCCTGCCTGCGTCTTAAGCGACTTCTACGCACAGAACCACATTATGAGGTGTATGACGCCGAGTGTCTTTCCGACGGAAACCAAAAATATGAAGTCAGGGCGTACAATCTTCAGGGACTCTCTCCTCAAGTACGGAATTATAGGATCAGAAATCTGAAACGAGCATCGGCGAGAAGTTCGTGCATTGGATCTTTAGAACAAGGGGGAAAGAAATGGCTTGTCTTGGCGGACCCTCAAGCCGATCTCATTCCAGAGTCCTCTGGAGCTTGTAGCCCACTCTGGAGCACTAGGGACGAGTATGAGCGCGCTTTCCCAGTCCTGGAATCACACAAACCTGATGATTCCGAAAAAATCGAAAAGGAAGCCCTTCAAGATAGGGCAGTAGTCGATGCGTATGATGCCAGCTTCGAAAAAGTACTAGAAGAGGAGCTCTCGAAAAGATTTGACGCAAAGCAGGCCTTTGAAGTGATCGATAGGCTTCGGGAACGAGTAGTGACCTCGCTCAAAGCTTGCCATCCTGATGATAAAATTACACCCCTGTCAGAAAAACAGAAGAAGATAAAATCCCCAGAGCAGGCAAAGCGGCTCAGAGACCGGCAGCGGCTTTCGAGGCAAACGAAACGGAGGGCAAAGGCCGCCCCGAGATTGGGTGCGAAAAGTGATAGCATGTCCCNAGGCCTTTACTTTTACTGACAAACAGCTCCAGATGCTCTTTCCATTAGAAAGAACCAATTCAAGTCTTCATGAGCAACTGGACGTAGAGGTCAAAGATATCCAGGCTGGGTTGGTGATGGTTGAAGCCAAATCCTTTGGTTTGAACGTAAGACAAAGTGCAATATACCATCCCACAAACGATCAACCTTCAAGAAAAGGGCGATGTGAGAAGTGGAGCAAAAACGTACGGTGTTGTGACAACAAATTTTCCAGCAAGGATACCTTTATTGGGAGACTAGACATCCAAGTTGATAGTCTTTTCTTTGCGGAGAAAATGCCATTCCAGGGTCCCTACAATAGCAAGTTCAGTGTTGAGATCGATGAATCGGAGTTACCAAGTCATTGCGTTAGCAAAGAGACTATTGCGCCTGGCGAACTAGACGTTTTCGGTCGCGAACGGATACGTCGGTGGAAAGATGGTCCAGGCCGCAATAAAGATTGGAGGTCGAGTCGCTACTTGAAGTCTATGAGAAAAGGCGAGCGGGCAAAGTATCAGCTTTTAAGTCTAGGACGCAGATCATATTCGAGTCCGTTCAAAGGGACGAATAATTACCTAGCGATCGCTCAAGCTTCACCCCATGATGTGGTTCCTAGGGACATGTTGAGACAGAAGTCAACATCCTGTCAGGGTCATTCGTCACATCTCAGGCCAAAGTCTTCTTGGCGTGCTATGTATGAGATGGGGTTCAATAAGAATACTATTTTTCTACCGAAGTCCCGTGCTAGATGCAAGCCATGGATGACAGACCTTATAGAGTCATTTGATATCGAGGAAGCCCGGAGGCCAAGGGACGGATTCCATGTTGAGTCAGAAGTTCCCAAGTAAGCCTGCCACGATCATTTGCTATCATTCGCGCTGATGTTGGCTAACGGTCTGTTAGTGCCACAATAGATGATCTTCTCCCTGCAATGGTTTCCACCTATACTGAAACGTCAAGCCCAAAACCTAAGACTCCAAATGCCAAGAGCATCTCGCTGAATCATCTGCTTACTCCCGAATCGTTCGTTGATACCATCCTAGGGGCCTGCCTGCGTCTTAAGCGACTTCTACGCACAGAACCACATTATGAGGTGTATGACGCCGAGTGTCTTTCCGACGGAAACCAAAAATATGAAGTCAGGGCGTACAATCTTCAGGGACTCTCTCCTCAAGTACGGAATTATAGGATCAGAAATCTGAAACGAGCATCGGCGAGAAGTTCGTGCATTGGATCTTTAGAACAAGGGGGAAAGAAATGGCTTGTCTTGGCGGACCCTCAAGCCGATCTCATTCCAGAGTCCTCTGGAGCTTGTAGCCCACTCTGGAGCACTAGGGACGAGTATGAGCGCGCTTTCCCAGTCCTGGAATCACACAAACCTGATGATTCCGAAAAAATCGAAAAGGAAGCCCTTCAAGATAGGGCAGTAGTCGATGCGTATGATGCCAGCTTCGAAAAAGTACTAGAAGAGGAGCTCTCGAAAAGATTTGACGCAAAGCAGGCCTTTGAAGTGATCGATAGGCTTCGGGAACGAGTAGTGACCTCGCTCAAAGCTTGCCATCCTGATGATAAAATTACACCCCTGTCAGAAAAACAGAAGAAGATAAAATCCCCAGAGCAGGCAAAGCGGCTCAGAGACCGGCAGCGGCTTTCGAGGCAAACGAAACGGAGGGCAAAGGCCGCCCCGAGATTGGGTGCGAAAAGTGATAGCATGTCCCAAACCCTTGATATGGCTTCAGAGCCTCCAACAGAGACATCTTGGGAAATCGAATTTAATCATGTTGCTGCTTATAAAACCATTGCCATGCAAGTGCAGGAGGATCTTGAACGCCTTTTTTTGTGCGACGATTGTCGCATGACAATGCGAGCTTGGGGGGGGACATTCCTGTTTCAAGAGCTTGTGGGCCAGGATCTTGAAAATCTTTTTTTCTGCGACAATTGTCGCATGTCAATGCGAGCTTGGGGGGGATATTCATATTTGAAGAGCTTGCGAGGGGGTATTCATGTTTGAAGAGCTTGGGGGGCGACATCGGGTGGGCTTAGACCAGGAAAAAGTACGTTTGAGGGTTATTCTAATGGCCCAGCTCAGGAGCCATTTCGTGGGCCCACCATGTTTCTCAGGAACTGCTTGGCTAGTCTTGATGGCTGGCCTACAAGGGCATGGAGACTAGAGATTCGTGGGTTGTTGGCGTCGAAGTAAAGGATCAATAGTATTAGATAGATTCATCAAGAGATATTTCCAACATAAACACGCATTGTAATGAGCAAACTAATTCTCGGATATCTATTTGTACATGAATAACAAAGTAATAACCTCAACCTGACACTATAACAAGCCAGAACATCTCTGGTACTCTAGAGCCTGACACCATAACGAAGCAGAACGCCTCGTCTTCCAGAAGCTTGTATATATATATAACTGTGGTGGGCGTGGGGCATGGCGCCGCCTATATCGCGATGCCTTGCCCCACCGACATGAAAAGGGACAATGATCATCTCAACCTGACACAGCTGGGTCCACCGCGCCACGCAAACAAAATAGCCAACATCAATACATAATATGATTAAACCCAACGAAACAATTACAGCAACCTTCACGGCCTTCATGAATTAGCATTTTCCCCGGTGGCCTGGGTATTACTCCCTCCCTTTCCTCTCTTCTTCTTCTCTTCCTTCTACCTGTGGTGCCTCTCCTGGTGACGTCGAAAGTGATCTACTCGACGTGTCTTGTACGCACAGACCTGGCAGACCTGTAATTCCCATGGTGCTAAAGCTTTGTCTGCGTGGATTGTCTGTTGATGCCGGTCCAGGTCTTTTTGACTTGTAAACCCTTTAGGCCCTCGCTTGCAACCCTCAAAGTCACATAAGAGCCTCTTCGTGTTACACTGGTGGCTCCTGAGCCGAGCACTACATGACACTGATTTTTGACAGGCTGGACACTGTGGACCAGGCTTAGGCTGTAGGGTTTGAGGCGCGCCTTTTAGGGATAGTGGTGCACCTGGAGGCTCCGTGAATTTGGGTGTTGTACTTGGAGAGAGAGTTGTAGATGAAGAAAAGCTGGGAGTAAAAGGAGAAGATGACGAGCGAAATGACCCAACGGTAGTTGAATTGATTGAACCATTTGATGTTCCAGTAGAGGGACTAGGGTCAGTTGCGGTTGTACCTTGTATAAGTAGTGGTGGATCGAATAGAGAGAACGGGGGAGGGTTGCTGTGATCAAAGTCAAAGTTCTGACCGGAATCAACGTCGACAGGAAGATCCGTATCTGGTTGTAGCCATTCATAAAAGAACCTCGAGGCCGAAGACTGGTCACTTTCTTCAGTTGGCTTTGGTTGACCGACTAAGTACTTCTCATGATTGGGTCTAGAGGCCCCCAAGTGGAGGCTTAAACTCAAGTCCGAGTCATACTCAATAGGGAAATCTTCCAGAGGTACTCCAAAGAAAGGATCATAGTCATCAACCTTGAGGTCTGTTGTATGTGGTAAACGCTGTGTAGGGTCTTCGGTTGTCGATGTCCGAAGTCGGTCGAACGAGTGAGCAGATTCGTTGGGAACACATTCTGTATGTTGAGAGATATCCCGTGAGCGCGGTGGACCCAGCAGTGCTTCGTTTATGTGATGATCATGTTGTTTCGCAGGGATGACTCCGGCGCGAAGACAGCTAGCCTTCGCGCGAAATCAAGCGCAGAATATTGATAACCTAATATAGGCAGCTTGTAAGCGATTGTTCACGCAGGAGATCAATAGATATGACCATACCTGCCGAAGAGCAGGAAGAGAGCGTGCGGAGCGCCCTCAATATATAAGCGACAGTCCAGTCACTGGGGCCTCAGGCCGTGGCCAGGGCAGACTCTGCTCGGCGAGTGCACCACGGAGGAGAAGGCCAAGCAATAACTTGACGCCCGTAGGCGATAGTAATTTTTGGACACAAATTGCCCAAGCGAGAGTTGGTTACAGAACAAAAAACAAGTGGGAAAACTCATGGTTAAGTAGAAGCTGAGGAGTATAAGGCTGACACTCTAGCCAAGGTTTCTGGCAATCTCCTATTGGTGGCCCCAAAGGAGTATAAGGCTGACACTCTAGCCAAGGTTTCTGGCAATCTCTTATTGGTGGCCCCAATTAATAGAAGCTATTCCAGTCTGGGTTAGCCTACAGTGACCCCCACTCGTTCAGAAACCACTTTTCAATCTTCACCAACGCACAGTAACGGCACATCCACATTCTTCTCACTAAGGCAGAACATTCCGTATGATACTGTCAATAGAAAACTCAGACTAAGTTCCAAGTTGCAGGAGAAACTGCCGTAAATTCCTGAAAGCGCAAACCGGACTAGCGAACCGGTAGAAATTTTCAGATGGGAAGTTGCACTATCAAGATGCTACGAATGACAGGAAACGGGGAATAAGTCAGATGCGCCTTGGGTTGAGAGAATCTGGAACTATTGGGGTTAATAGATACGACAACTGAATGTGTTGAAAAGCAATCTGTTAAAGTCCAACCACCAGGTATTCTTGTACTCATGGTAGGCTACCACAAGAAGTCTTATGACATAATCTTAAAGAGGGTTCATATAGAATAGCAGGACTTCACATACCACCCAGTAGCCTTAATGATGAGGAGGAAGAAGGAGAAGGAGAAGGGAGCGTTCTACTTCCGTGAGAATTTAATTGCACGCGTTGGATAAAAGCGCGGACAAGTATATCATTGTCAGTGTATTGGTAAATTGCAAGCGTTTATAACCAAACTGGAGCTCCATTCATATCTGGGAGAGGTACGCTGGCGATGGGAAGTCTGTTTTTGCCTTTACACGATTTTTCCACACGCTTGACAAGTAGGTGCTAATATTGTTATCAGAGATCGGCTTCCACTCCTTTGCTTCAATAACGACCGGGCACCGCATAATACCGCCGTTGAGAATGATTACAATATGCAAGGCTTCATTCATTGGGAGAACCTACACGTTAATGTTAACGGCCCAGCAAGATTGCTCATCGAGTAAGCCCCAATTTCCGGACCAGGGGACCACAAGAGGAACATTGTACCTACGGTTCAAGATAAGAAGATTTTATACGCTGCCTATAATGAGTGGTTGAGGGTGGTGCTTTGGGAATGGAGCTTCAATGCCAAGGAATGGCGCACGAGGCAGGGAGGAGACAAGGCTCCCGAAACGATCTATAGGGCATAATGTCAGAACGATGGCAAAACCCTTGCCAATCTCCAAGGGTGAAGGATGAGATGAAGGTGTAACCTAAGGGTTTTTGAGTCCCGCTAGCCCTGTCCTGCAAATTTCGCCACTCCCCCATGCGCTTTAAAGGCGTTATTGGATCTCAAAGATTCACCATCAAGCGATTACTTGTGAAACTGGTTGTAAGGTTGTTGTAACTTAGCTACTACGGTCGAGGAAGTGGTATTTGCTGGCTCATGATAGTGAGCAAAGTCAGAAACAGATCTGCCTTCGGATGCCTACTATGCTAACATTACCACTGGGCAAGGCTTTCATGCTTATGATTTGCAACATTTGAATAATTGTCATTATGCTGCTAATATGTCTTATGAAGTTGATTACTTTAATCCTCAGCTAATTCTGGAATGATGGAAATTGATACCTGCGGGAGGAGGCTATGGGATACGGGGCCTCCAATCAGAACGCTTGATATCAGTAAGGCACTGATGCACTCGGCTTACATCTGCTTGGGGCCTCTAATTAAGACAAATCGATTTTAAATCGTTCTAAGCCAGGTTTGGAATCCTTATTCCTGCAGGACTTTTGTCCTGAGGCCTTATCTCAGAGCAAATGAATCTGACAGTAACAGGAATGAGCTCCCACCCACGGTCTTCGCTCAAGCTGGGGCCTATCTCCTCAACGAATAGCATTTGCATTGGTTCCTACCAGATCTACATTTCATGTCCTCCATTATGCACGCCACGTTTGAGGCCTTAGTCCTCCACCACTCAATAAGCCGGCCAAATTTACGAGAGTCCTGGCAATATGGGCGTCACTGTAGCAAACTTTCCCGCACAATCGTTTATAAAATTCCTAGGCCTTCTTTTCTATTACTGTTTGCAACCGTTCTTATTCTCTTCTCCCAAACCCTCGGTATTCCATTTTTTCGTGCTTTTGTTTGCTACCCGTGAATATACGCAAACGCTTTGCCACATCATACGTGAAACGTCACGCTCGCAATGGTACATATAAGAGCGCAAATTGCAGTACGTTCTCTTCTCTCTTCACACAGTACATTTCGGATACTTCTCTTGCAGCAGAGAATAAGTGCTGAAGAACAGAACACCATCGTATCCCAACTGACTGACTCTCGCCCTCTGACCAGAAAGACATCCTCCCGAAGCACCAGCCCACCGCTGCAAAGATGTCACAGAACTACTCAAACACCTATCACTATACCCATGGCGCTGGCGGCGCCCCAGGGGGGCCTGACCCACCCTATCAACAACAGCTAAACAATAACGACCTGCTCTCCAATTCCGGCTCCACCAATAATGGCGGCAACTCAGCCTCTCACGGCAACAGCGCTACCAATGCTACATCCGACCAATCTCACGGTCAAAGCTTGTCCAGCAGCAACCTCAACCAGAATGCCAGCCATGGATTCCCAAACCAGGCTTCCCAGTCCAATGGTGCTAGCAGTTCCAGCTCCAATTCTCTTTCTGACGCCCGATTGAGCGACTGGAGGCAGGGCGAGGCGCCGTGGGATCCGATTGGGGGTCAAGGGGGGAGGAGAGGAGCGTGATGGACTAGATGATAGAGGAGGCGAAAAAGGTATGGCTTGCTACGTAGTTTCATCTTTATCTGGTAGTTTTCCACTACTCCAAATAGGAGAACCTTAAAGACCTCTTCATCTTATGACCAATTTGACTTGCCTCATGGGTAGTAGTGGGGTTACCTAGCCCGATCACGGTGACTCTATGATTTGCGATGACTATTTTTTACTGCTCAAGAAAGGTGAAAAACACTTTACCCGTTGGCCCGAAGAATTTGATAGCGAAATATACGTTGCTCCAGGAAATTTCAAAACGATCTGCTTTTTGGCACAAGGTTTCCAATTTTCTTGATACACGGCGTCCATATTTCCCATTTCCGTACCTTCGACGCCTCAAGACCCAAATGAAGCCCGACCTATACTGCTCGATGATTCATTCGTATGTATATGGTGTGCCCTATTTTGCAACGAACTATCTAGCTGTCGACCGAATGCCAGTCTTACATCGGCAAAATTCCGCAGCTTCATCTGAATTCCAAGCGTTTCTTGTGTTCATATAGACCGAATTCGGCGTACCTATCCATCCTTGAACTTCTACACACGCGAGGATGCAAAGATTGGCCGTTTGAGTCGGCTGCGAATATTTTTGAAACAATAAGATCTACCATTTAGGTTGCTAAAGCCAAAGCAGTAACCGCTAGACATCGTGTCTAGTGGCTACTAGAAATGGATTACTGCTTCTCTGGTCAGGGTAAAAAGTTGGCAGTCTAACGCTACAATATCTTCATTAGCTGGCTGAAATCCCAGCTCTTGGCCCCCCCTCCTCGCTGTCGTCAGCCCATGCTGATGCTGCTGCCATTGGTCACGACAGGGAGCGGAGACCCATCGCCGAGACACCCTCCGTCTAAGCGACAGGAGACTTCGGGCGAGATAGCTGAGCTATCTAGATGTAGATATATACAGACATGGGTGGATGGGGCAAATGTACAGCTCAAAATGCTGTTGATGCGCTTAGAAGAAGGTGCAGAGGAAATAGTTCCTGGGGACAAAAGGACTGAGGATCAGGAGTGGGAGGTCCCCCATATTAATACCACTGCATTGATCCTTATCTCCCTACCATGCCGGTGGAGTCGCTAGTCACTGCCGCCGACAGTACCATCGACCACTATCCCCCGTCTAAATTGGAGTCAACTGTTATTGTAAGCTGCTGCCTCTTCATTTCCAGTCTTCTGTGTCCTTTTTCAAGAGCACTAAGGTTCTATATTTGCAATAGCATAAATTGGAAGCGTTACGCCAGTCACTACATCCTTTGTAGAATACTCATATCCATTCGATGTAGTTGGTGGCTAATTTCGTAAGCGCAGTCCCGGGATCGGGGCCGTGGTCGCATAATAATGCCTCAGTCTCACTTGCAACGGTATTCGAGAAAGAACCTAGATCGTTCTGGAGCGGACGTTGAATTTCCCTTAACTTTTCACGTAGTTCAAAGCATTTCGCAATGACTTTGACATGTTTATTCGATATCTGGGTGTGGCTGTTCATTGCATTGAAACAGGATCTCGGGCGATTTACATCGTTGTTGAAGGGATTTTCTCTTTGCGTTCGTAAATGACGAGAAAGCAATAATAGAGAATGAACAGGTATACAAGATTGGAACATATGAGTACCAGTCATCAAAGCATATGGTTCTCTACTTGCGAAGCTTGGCATGAACCGAGATCTTTGAATCGGCCCGAGGGGCGAATGTGCTCAGAGCCTTGGGCAGCTTGGGTAGGATTGCTAGTTTCATATTCAGGTCAAGCAGAGTGCCAAAGTCATTCAACCGGGCCCAGAGTCTAGTTCCATGCAGCGACAGTCGCAATCGGGCACGGCGCACACATCATGCCCTGAAAACCATTCGTGAGCATGGCCGCTGTGTGACATATGCCAGCAGCTCCTGCACACGCTCACGAATTTGTTTAGAGCTTCTTCCTTGCTCGCCGCTTTAGCTACACTGCCACGAGAATGCGGGTCCGGCATACCAAGCCAGAACATGCAAATAACGCAACGTGGCAGATGACGACCACATCTGGGACAGACGGTGCCCGACTTGTCATCTCCAAAGATAGAGCCTTGATGAGTACCAAATATTGTTGACATTTCAGGTCGAGGCGCATTAGCTGTGCTGCGATCGAGCGCTTGATCGCAGTTGTTACAGCGAAGGCTGACCTGACGAGGAGGTGGTGCCAGCTCTGGCTTTCCGTTCGGCGGCGCAGAGAGCTTGGTAGATTGCACGTCAAATTTCACTCGGGCAATGAACATCTGAGAGTCGTTGAGGTACGAGCGGTATGTTTCTCGCCATTTATCGACGCGAACATCTGTGAAGTAGCGCGGAGAAGTGAAAGACATTGCTAGAACTGCGCTTTGGAGATCGGAAAACTTGTGGATATAGTTCTCGAAGAGAGGAACAGCTTGCTCGGTAAGCCCGGTAAGGACAACGCCTTCTATGTCACCTTCTTTAATGCTCTCAGCGGTGTTGTCGTTTATGTACTGAGTGAGCTCCTCATCGTTTAAATACAACAGAGCGATGCCAAGTCGATCCCGCAGTGGTAGAGATGTTTCTGCTAAAACGTCATGCCAGTCACCATAACTGACTAAGGCCAAAATTGATCGACCATATGGATCGTCGAGGTCATTCTTCAGCGTTCGAATAGTTTCCTCCCAAGTTTCATCTGTGATATCTTTATTGTATCCCGCAAGTGCAATGGAAAGCTCTCTGTGTGCTGAAGTTGTTTTGCCATTTCTTAGAGCTAGGAAGGCGAGCTTTGGTTGATCATGTATCATGGCAAGAGCAGCAGCCTTTGTGTTGTGACCATCACGCACGAGATCCCTGACAGTGTTTTCGAGCTTCTCTGGTGGAAGTCCTAACCCGCATGTATGCAAACACAGTCGACGATGATTTGGAACTGCCGATTGTGTCATACGCAGGTCGGGAAGGTCAAGCCTCTCACACAGTGTCTCCACGGCCGCAGCAACTTCTTTGCTATATGTGGGCTTGCTTGATTTGTTGGTAGCCCTCTGAGAATCTACAATGGTGTTAACAGTGAGCTTATAGAAGGGTAGAGCTCGGATTACCCAAATCATTGTTCCATATGCTAGCAACGCCGAAGAAGCTGAGATCGAGCGTGTCGGTAATCATACCCTCATTTTCAGCGTTTGTTTTTGCCCCTGAATTCCATTAGCTCTATACTCATAACTAGAATTCGCCACTTACGACTAATCCAGGTCCACATTTTCTGGAGCCCTGGATCATCGCGTACGATCTCGATATTTTTCTTGCAATCGAATAAGTAACCTTCTGCACAGCGGCCACGTGAAACGGTGGAGTATGTTAAGGCTTCTGCCATACTGAGTTGCTTGTCTGAAAAGCGACTGTTGATGTATTTTTCATGAGCTTCGCGACTTGACCAAAGCTTTCCGTCCCTTATGTGACTTTTCAGGATAAGATTAGGATCGACTTCCTGATTGGTCACTCGGTCACCTCGCGGACTGAGCAAGAAGCCGGCAACGCTTCCATACGCACGAGGTTTAATTAGATAGACCGTATTTGCCAAAAAGGGATCTTCAGATGATGACTTTTCGGAATGAGATATGCTTGTATTCCTGACTTTACTAATGATCACACTCCCAGAGGAGGATACGCTAAGTGCTGAGGGAGCACCGTCCAATTCAAGGATATCAACACTCTGATTACCACGGAGTATAATTGCACAAGGGGTTCCCTTGGATCCAGCAAGATTGGTAAAGTCAAAAGCAGCGATACGAACCTTTTCACGCGGGGAATCGATCTCACCGCGAGTGTGCTCGATGTGGTGAATGCGCTTGGTGAAGATTGAATGTTCAATAGTGTTTGGATTATGGTAATCAGGATTTTGCTGTGCCTTATACTGTTCCTTTAGTGAAGAGTATTCCTGCTTTGTCTCGAAGATCTTGAGGGCGCCATTGCTCGCAAGAGCCCCAAGGTAGCCGCTTCTGCCTTTGCAATACTTCAGACTCCATATATTAATGTCATTGCTTTCGCTGCCTCTTCGCTGAGGTGCGGTTTTGGTGGTGTCGAATGATTCTGCATACTGGATCACAGGCCCTTCAGCCTGACCACCGGCTTCTGAGCCTGATCCAAGACTCGCTGCTGTGTAAGGTGTCCCTGAACGACGGTCCCAGACCTGGATCGTTGTGTCTCTCGAGCCACCGGCACATGCAAAGTAGTTTTCATCTAGAGAATCGATAGCAATGTTGAAAACGGCATTGGTTTGAAAATGCAATGAGGGGCTCCCAGCGTTTTCTCGTAAATCATAAATCCTAATGCCACGCCCCTTGACTCCAGTCACTAAGACTTCAGGCTGACCGGCGAAAAATTTGATACTGGATATTGCTTCCGAACTCGCGAACTTGCGATACGGTTCAACGAAAGGCTTGGCAGCCCCACTTCCTGGTGAAGAGACACTTGCGAAACGTTGATTTATATCCCATATATTTAAGCAAAAGTCGTTACGAACTCTTTCCAGGCCAGCAGCGAGCAGCCCCGTTCTATTGAATGCAACAGCATTGCAAAGACGTTGATGCTTTGCTGGTAACGAAACGCTCGGAGAAGCGTCGTCAATGCGGAGAACGGTGACTTCCCCAGACCACTGACCCACAGCTACAAGCGTTTCATCATGAGGAGCCCAATCGAAAGCGCGGAATGCCTGAACCTGGCTGTAAGTCGAGCGAATGTCGTAACGAAGGGTTTTGCTGCAATACCGTTGGACTGTGCAGCGTTTGAAGGAGCGGCCAACCACATCGACAAGAAGGAAGCGCTGCTCAGACAAAGTAGAAGTTGGAGACCATCTGATTGCGGTCTCCATAGTCGGGGACCAGATTTCTTAGGGACCAGATTTCTTAGCTCGAAATTATATACAGATAGCAGTGCAGCGCGTGACATAGAAGGTGCGGAAGAGATTGCCATGCTACGACATTAGCGATGACACTGGAGAGACCACTACGTGTTCAGAGGTTGAAAATGGACAGCGGTGTGCTCGAATACTCAGATATAGCATTTTGGACTGGCGTATCACAGTCCGTATGTTTCACTGTTTCACTAGAACTAGCGTGGTTTTATCTACGATAAGTCCGGGCCCCACTGAAAGCTTTCTCTCCAACTCATTCTCTAACACAACCACCATGTCTAAACTTATTAGAGATTGAGACTCCCTGTGGCAGCTCGAGTATATTGAACGCCCTCTGCAGACCTCTCCAAGGCCCACTCTTATACTTCCTTCGCCTCAAGAAGACCCCACTAAGTGGAAAATCCCTTTGAAAAAATGGGTAAAGGAAGCTCTTGGATGCCCGGCAGTGGTCGTCGTGAGCCACGAGCAACACAACATAATACTCCATATGACTCCTACAAACCAGACTACTCTCGATACCCTCCCTCGAAACAACTAAATACGAACACAGTCACAGAGTCCCGGAAGCCAGAATACCCAAAAGCTCGTGGCCCGAGGGTGGGCTCTGGCCGGACTCAGCACAGGGTTCAAAAGAATAAACCTCAATCACAGCACGGTTCCGCGAAGCATTCTGTCAATTGTATCAAGAACCAAATGTTCCAATTGAACCGTCAACTCAAACAAGATCTTCCAGCCGATATCCGAGTTGAGAAAGAGAGGGCACTAGCTGGCTACGAGCGGGACTTAGAACTTGCCATTGAAGAAGGGAAGAAGGAAGAGATGATTAGCAAGTACCACATGGTACGGTTTTTCGGTAAGTAGTCTTCTATCGATCCTGCGCTGTCATGAGAAACACGCATCCTGATTCTCTTCGACAGAGCGTCAGAAAGCCACTCGGCGTGTTAAGCACTGCAGAAGAAGCCTCGCAGACTGTCCGCCTGACAATACCGACTACCAAATATTACAAGAGGCCCTCTACATCGCAGAAGTGGACCTCGCCTATACACAATATTCTCCTCTCTACCAGAAATACGTAGCTATTTTTCCCCAAGAGAAAGCCCAAGAGAATAACGATGATAATTCCAACGAGCAATCACCGCCAAGACCCGCCATGTGGAAGATCGTCGAGAAGTGTATGGAGCAAGGTACCCTAGATGCCTTGCGAGATGGAACGTTAGGGGACGAGGATCTGGTGTTATCGTTCAGGAAAATGAAGCCATTCAAGCGCCAGCTCCAACTCCCTATACGAAGCATCCAATCAGTGAAGTCAAGCCGTTCTTCACGTAAATTGAATTACGATCATGATGCTGTCGGAACTGGAAAGGTGGATAATGTGGATGAGGATAGTGATGGTGGGTTCTTTGAAGAAGCTGGAGGCGTGAAGATTTGATGCGCCTTGATGTGTTGAGGCTTGGAAGAAAATCTGGAATTTTACCTACTGCGATTTCACCTACGGGATTTATTGAGCATTCTTATGCGGAGAACATGCAATACCTTGGACGATGAACTCTACCGATTGACTACGAAGCCTCTAGTGGTTATGATCATTGAATTATGAGGTCTCAAGATCTAAAGTAACGAGATGTATGACACTTATGTGAGTCAACCATCTCAAAGTATTTGGCTTCAACGACTGACGTTTCCAGGACTAAGAGAGTTGTGCTGCAGCATGCATCTTCAATTGCCCACGAGGGACTTACTCATATCTAGAGCATTAGCAGATTACTGGATCATTGACTAGAAACATCATCTAATTCATATCAAAACATTTTACCTTAACCGAAAAGTGCACCTCTCCTCAATCATCCCAATTCTCCTTCTCCACCCTCGTCCCACCATCCTCCTCCCCTACCCCACCCCCACCCCCACCCCCA